>JACDXK010000032.1:600000-895879 GCA_019155195.1 Avicennia marina
AATCCACGTTAAGAGGTTGATGCAGCTCTGGATTGGTGCTGGATTCATACGTAAGGATGAGCAGAAGAGGGTAGAGATTGTGGCTGAAGAATATTTATCAGAGCTAATTGATAAAAGCCTTGTTATGGTTGCTGAAAATCGTTCAGATGGCAGAGCAAAAGTTTGTCTTGTTCATGATCTATTGCATGACTTCTGTCGGATGAAAGCCAAAGAAGAGAATTTCCTAGATTGTGGGGAAGTGTAAGTTTATCTATTTCTCCTCCATACTAACATTTTTTTGTGTTCTGTTTTTGTCTTCCTCGTGACACGTACTGCTTGATATCACAGGAACATGACTTCTTATTTTCTTCTTTTCAGTGACTGCTCTATATACACTCAAAGATACCACGGCCTGATGTATCATGCTTCATCTGAAGCCTTGCAACCTTATGCCCCGTGTATTCGTTCGTTGTTTGTCACTTTTGATCGCTCATCTATCCTTTCCGTTCGATATATGAAATTACTTAGAGCTTTGAATTGCACGGGTTGTCGTGAGTTGGATGGAATTGAACTTCTACTTAACTTGAGGTACTTGGCTACAGATCAGATGGTGTCATCAATGGAGCATCTTGTGAACCTTGAATTTCTTATTGTGCGTGGTCATGTTTGTCTATCCACCCTCATTATGAAAATGGTGAAGTTGAGATCCCTCCGTGCCTTCAGAGTACATTTTAACAAACACCACAATACCCCCCAGACAAATAACCTAGAATTTCTTTCAGCCGTCGAAATTTGCAGGGCAAATGATGTGGAGATGTTGAAATATTCACCCCATCTTCGCAGACTCAAATGTATTCTATCATTTGAAGAGAATGAGGTGAATCCTCCATGTCTTGATCTCCACTTCCTCACCCAGCTCGAGTCACTAACAGTGAAAGCCCCCATTCATTCAAACAAGAGATGTAATATTGCATTCCCCAGCAATATCAAGAAGCTACATCTATCTGGTTTGAATTGGCCATGGCATCGGATGAAGAAAATACGGGGGTCATTGTACTTCCTTGAGTGTCTGAAATTAAGCGATGATGCATTCGTGGGAGAGGACAGCCTACGTTTGGCCAAGTGGAATGTCTCCTCGTGCTGCAATCCTTTCCCTAAACTTCAGCAATTGGTGTTCAGAAATTGCTTCCGTCTAAGGGAGCTTCCTTCAAATTTTGGTGATATTCAGACACTGCAATCGATTAAGATACATGGGCGGTGCCTAGAGTCACTTGCGTGGTCTGCCATAAGAACTCGAAAAGAAGTAGAGCTCGCAAGAAATGACGAAATTGCGGTGGATACTGGAGAGGCATTTACCGGGTAAGAGCTCAAATTAAGCTTGTGAGTATCGTTAATAAAGAGTTTTGAAAAACAAAATATCTATAATATATAATCAATATCTATATCTATAAAATTTTATAATGATGAAAAGTGTAGAATCATATTAAAAATAGTATATAATGAGTGGATTGAAAAATATAGTAAATACAAATAAAAAAGTATACAATCATATTGAAATACGATGAAAAGACAAAATAAAATTATAAAATATTAAAATATGAGTATTATAGTAATTTAACAATGTGGAATCAAAATTAAGCCTTTAGCCTTAATATATAAGTATAGATAATTTCTGGTATGAGTTGCATATTCTAGTGCTTACAAAATTATTTATAAATTATGAAGTCTTCATATTATAATTAATAAAAAATATTTAAAATAGTTAAGTAAAAAAATATCAAAAAAGATAAATATGAGATAAAAATACATGTAAAAATAATAAGTTTAAATAAAAATAAGGAAATTGTGTGATTTATATTGTGCAGAAATATTTAAAATAAGGAAATGAAAAAAGATCAAAAGAATTTAAAAAATAAGAAAATTTGAGAGAGAACATAAATCTAAATTTTAAGTTTAATGAAAAGAGAAAATAATATAAATTAAAAAATATCTTTAATGAATTAGTGAACTTTTTCGACTATTCTGCAGAGAAATATTCATCCTCGTCTCCATCACGGTGAACTTTCAAGAGCATAAATTACACACACACACATATTATATAAAATTTGTAAAGGGTGGATGGTAACCACCTCTGTCTTCAATTTAATTTACTAAAATGAATTTTTACATTTTGGAAATATTAAATTGTAAGTGCTGCTAAATTCTTTAATTTTTAGAAGTTAAACAGTTTTCAATATAATTATCAACTTAATATATTAATTGCTTTAAATGATTCAGTTATTTTTTTGGTCAAAGATAATCCAATAGCTTTTGTTGCACTTAAATGGCGATTCAATATAATAATGTTTAATTTTTTAGTGAATTATTTATATTAGTGATTATAAACTCCCACTATAGTAATCTTTTAGTGAATTTATATTAGTGAATCATTTATTATGTATAATTTTTTATATTTAATGTTATAATTGAAATGTATATTCGCAATCGCAAACACTCTATTTCTTTGTGTGCACAAGCATTGACAGTGCCTTGATCGTGTGTGTATATATAAGTGTGTGTGTAAGTGTATTATATAATATATATATATATGAAAATTAAATTTTAAGTTGCTAAAATATAATACTTTTATCACATTAAATATTAACTAAATTTAAGGTGGATATATTGGTTTGGTATATTATTTATTTATTAGTTATACATAAGATAGTTGAGAAGATAATCTATTAATTAATGAAAATTTTCCAAGCTAAGCCCCAGCCTCTAAAGTGTTTACCCCCAACCCACTCTAATTCTCACTCGTTGCGCTCTCATAACTCTAGTTGTCCTTTCGGTTCCATAATCATTAAAGAAAAAAATTAGATGACTGGTTACCAAAATGCTTACTTTAATTAAATATTGTTTAATGTAAGGATGATACATTGGTATATAATATTATTAATTAAAAACATTATTTATCAATTGATCGGAATTTTCTTTAATTTTGGATATGATAATAGATAATTAAATGACAGGTTACCAAAAAATAATACTTTTATGTTAAATACAGCTGAATTTGAGGAAAAATTTATAGTTAATGCATATGTAATGTTTTTACTTACATTGTTTAATACATAATTTATTAATTTAAGGATTATAGCCTTAGTTATGAATGTGATAATTATTATGGTAGTTTAATATTTTTACCTTTAATAATAATTAAAATTAAGGAAAAATTTATATTTGATATTTATATAATATTTTTACTCTTAATAGCTGAATATACAATATATATATATATATATATATATATTTCTATGGATTATTTCTTTCTATTTTTAGAATCACCAGAATTATGATATGATTGAATGGGAGGTAAATACAAAATCAACCAATCAATTATTTTATAAAAATAAAAAACTCAAAATTTTAAGAATTTAAAATTTGGTCAAAATTAATAATCAGGAGTCAATGATCGCCTCCTATTATTAAAACTTTCCTTGCTTAATTCTTTATTATTATTATTAGTATGTCCTTTGTTGTTATTATTAAAATTTTGTTTACATAGTGGAAGGTATTTTGAAACATACTCTGTAAAAGACAACGGATGTTTACAGGGTTTATGCTGGTGAATAAAGATTTAAATATGTCATAAAAAGGATATATTCACAATTTAATTATTATATAATACATTTATTGTGAATAAAATGCAAAACGATAAGAAAATATTTCACAAATTAACTATCTGTTGTGAGTAAATCACACCACAAGAATGACATTTCCACAATTTAAATGTATTGTAATATATTTACCGCAAGTAAACTATAACACAAGAATGGAAAGACCACAAAAGGAAACTGTCTATTTCTGATTCATTATCCTGTAAATTGATTTACGGATAATAAGTTTTCACATTGTAAGGAAATTTTACCAAGTTATTATTTTAAACTATACAGATTAATTATCTACTGTGATTAAATTAAAGAAAGAAATTTTTACAGTTTAGAATGGGTTTTTAATTCCGTATCGCTAGTTGGTTGATGAAGAGCTAATTGATTCTGACAGTGGATCGGATGCCAGTAAGCGTTTCTACCCTCTGCCACGAGTTCTTGGAGAAATGGCAGTCTGGATCACCAAGTCGCACTTCCCCGACAGAATAGCGATCCCAAGGAGTTTATCAGAACTTTACTCTGTTCTCGATGGTGTTTCCTCACCAGTTGAAGTTGATCCTGACATCATTTCAAAGATCTGTGATAAGTTGCTACGTTGTGAAGTCTGGCGTGACAGGTATAAGCCTCAGAATTACGACAAGATGCAGGAAATAGTTGTGGGTTTCTTGCAGGACCTCAAGGTATTGTTCAAAGTGCCAAAGCGTCGGCCGCTACCTCATTCGGATGAGAACAACGCCCCCAGGAAAAATGAACTTGTGGCTGGTTTTATCCATTCCATACTTCGATTTTTATCTAATTATGATGATATTGCTGACAATCAAGTTCTGGAGGAGCTGAGGCATCTTCTTCCCATTCTTTGGGATGCACCATTTCAAGCCACTGAAGTTGAGGAAGTGCATAATCTCTTGACTCAATTTGAAGGACTGGCCAATCAAGCTGGAAGGTTAGTGCACTCTTTCTATTTTGCCCCTCATCCTGAATTTGAAACAATGGACGAGGCCCTCTCTTCTTTCAGAATCGATTGACCTCTTGAAAGCTAATATTTCAAAATCTCCACCCAGTAGTATGATTCCTCCAAAGGCTGATTGTGCTGTAGATTCAGTTTTTATTGTTGATTCCCTCCTACATGATCTTGACGATATAATGAATCAAGATGATAATCCAACTCTTGAGGTGAAAAGTCAAATGGAAACGCTCCGTCGAGAGCTAAAGTCTTCTAGGTCTTTGCTCGGGGACGCAGAGTGGCCACAACATTCCTATACAGAAGAATTAATGAAAGAACCAAGGATGCAGTTAAGAGATGTTGCATACGAAGCTGAATATCTAATCAACTATTTTTTGGTTGGAGATGTTCCTCCTTGGTACTTCACCATTAGGCTCAGCCATGTCATCCGCAATGTCAAGCAAATTGGAATTAGGCTTCAGAATGTGAAGAATTATGATAATGGGGCCTCAAAAGTTGGGGAAGATTCCAGCACACGATTTTCATTACAGGCCAACAGAAATTTTGAGGTTGATGACTTTGTTGTTGGTTTTGAGGACATCAAATTAAAGATCCTGGATCAACTAGAACGAGGAAAGAAGAAGCTGCAAATTGTTTCCATCTCTGGGATGGCAGGAATTGGGAAGACGACTTTAGCAAACAAATTGTACAATGATCCTCTGGTTGGTTATCACTTTGACAGAAAGTTGTGGTGTGTTGTATCACAAAACTATGAGCGGAAAGATCTATTAATTTTCATTTTGGGCAGTCTTGAATGTAGAGCTGTAAAGACTGATGAAGATTGGAAAATGGACGAGCCGACGTTGGCCCTAAAAATCTACCAGAGTTTAAAGGGTCGGCGGTACCTAATAGTGATGGATGATATATGGGATTTGAAAGTGTGGGAAGATTTTAATGCGTGTTTCCCAGAAGATAAAAATGGAAGCCGAATACTATTCACTAGTCGGATTAAAGATGTGGCACCATGTGGGGCCATTATTTATGAGCCTCCTGTCTTGACAAATGATCAATGTTGGGAGCTATTACAAAATAAGGTTTTCTGTGGTAAACGTTCCCCTACTCAGTTAGAAGGGATTGGGAAGAAAATTGCAACAAATTGCAAGGGACTACCACTTGCAGTTGTTGTTATAGCTGGCATTCTTTCATCCATGGACATGGAAGAAAGCATATGGAAAAACGTGGCTGAGAATTTGGGCTCATATATCCATTCTGGTCAAAGCAATTCCGTGATGCAAATATTGCAACTTTGTTACAAACATTTGCCACAACGTTTAAAACCTTGCTTTCTTTATTTTGCATTTTATAGAGAAGATGCAGAAATCAAAGTTAACGAGTTGATACGGCTCTGGATTGCGGAAGGGTTCATACCTAAGAATGAGAAGATAAGGGCAGAGATGGTGGCGGAACAGTATTTGTCGGAACTAACTAATAGAAGCCTTGTTTTGGTTGCCCAAAAACGATCAGATGGCCGAGCAAAATTTTGTGTTCTTCACGATCTATTGCATGACTTGTGTAGGATGAAAGCCAAAGAAGAGAATTTCATAAAATTTGTAGATAAGTAAGTTGAACTATTTCACCCCCCAAATTCACATTTTCTTGCATCTGTTGACTTCCCTCCAACTTGTTTTGCTTGATGACACAGAGAAATGACTTATTTTTATTTTCTTCTTTTCAGTGGCTACTCTGCATCCTATGGACGATGCCACCGCCTGAGTTTGCGTCGTGGTTCCCGTTATGGTTTGAAACTTTATGCCCCACGTGTTCGTTCATTAGTAGCTCCTGGCTTTTATTTGCTCTATGTTCATGAGATGAAGTTACTTAGAATCTTGGATTGCCAAGACCAGAATTTGGATGGAATCGAACTTCCAATTAACCTGAGATGCTTAACTGTAAATCAGACGGTGCCATCAATAGAGCGTCTTGTGAACCTTGAATTTCTTATCGCGGGTTGGGAATTAGATATAACCACACTCGTTCAGAAATTGGTGAAGTTGAGATACCTCCGGGCACATCGCATGTGGTTCAATGGCGATTGTAATTCCTCCAGAACAAATAAGCTAGAATATCTTTCAGGCATCATAATTCGTGGGGTGAATGATGTAGAGATGTTGAAATATTCACCCAATCTTCGCAGACTCAAATGTCATATATCATGCGAAGAGACTCTCTGTTTTGATCTCCACTTTCTCAACCAGCTCGAGTCACTGACAGTGCGACGCCGCGGAGGAGGCAAATTATTATCTGATATTAAATTCCCCTCCAACATCAAAAAGCTGCATCTACGGAGGTTGTTGTGGCCGTGGGAAAAGATGTCAGTAATTGGGTCATTGCCGAACCTTGAGGTTCTCAAATTAGAAAATAATGCATTCAGGGGAGATACATGGAACACAAGCGATGATATGTTCAAGCAGCTCAAATTTTTGAAATTGAAATCTCTAGATGAGCTTGCCCAATGGAATGTCCCCTCAACTGGACATTTCCCTAAACTTCAACAATTGGACTTGGATTTTTGCTGCCGTCTAGAAGGGATTCCTTCTGAAATTGGTGATATTCTGACACTGCAATCGATTAGGGTACGTGGAGTTTGCCTAGAGTCACTCGTGCAGTCTGCTCGACAAATTCGACTAGAACAAGAGGAGATGGGAAATGACGAGCTTGGGGTGAACATTCAAGATGCGCGTATCATATCTCGAGGTAAGAGCTCGGAGCTCATGAATATTAATAGTATTAATAATATGTAGCTTTACTAATCAATATCCCCATTTCTTCAGCTATATTGTAAAGTTGGAATATTTTGGGATGTTTTTCATCTCCAACTTTTGACGTGATTGCTAAAATAAACTTTAATGAGATATAAGATAATGTGGTTGATTAATGTGCAACTATTAAATAAAAAAATAAATGACTGAGTAAATGTTAAAAAACAAAGAAAAGCATAACAAGGGAAATTAAAAAGTATAGAGGCAAAGAACAATTATTCTCAAGCAATTTGACCATATTTGAAAAATAGTAAAGCATAAAAACCAAATCTAATAAATTAAATTTTTATAACTAAATTAAGAAATAAGTTTTATGGCAGCAAAGTTCTTTTTAATTCAGGGAAACAATAAAACTGCTCCTTGACAACAAGACTAGAAAAATGCTGCTAAGTTAAATTAGTTAAAAAGAATATTTTTACTTGATAAGATTCTTTATTTATAATTTTTCATGAAATTCAATATTTTTTGAAATGTTCATAATTTTTACAACTATATAGAAATAAGACTAATATTTATTAAAATAAAAAAATAACTATTAATTGTCCTTGTCCGAAGTTTCTGCATTTTGTTCGTAAAGAAAAACTGAAGCATTTGCCGGTTGATCCTTGTTTTTATTTTTTCCTTTTCTTTTTAATTTCATGATAATGTTAATATTTGTGAGGTCCTAACGCAACAAGCATTTGTTGTTTCTTCTCCATCTGACAGCATACCTGCCCAGAACGTTCCTCATGTGAATGAATTATCTGACGGCATGTTCAGCCCACAACTTTCCTCAGATGAAGAATAATGCTATGGTATCTTTTAAATGGCTTTCTCTCCATCTATCACGAGATTTACTCGTTTTTGTGTTGTACCAAAGACATATAAATGCCTATTTATGAGAAAGATATTCATCTTATTTGTGTTTGATGGTGAGGAACTATAAGTGTATTTTGTACGAAATCTCCCTAGCTCTCACCAAATTTATCAAATAAATGGAGATATGAATCATGCTTGGTTGTTGCAATGCTTGTATATTGCTTTGTGTTTGATAGTAAGGAGCCACAAGTATATTTTTGTACGAAACATCCCTCTCTCCCAATTTTATCAAGTAAATAGAGATACATCATTTGATGGTCAAAAGTAAGTGAGTTTTATACAATATCTCCATAGTTCTCCCAAATTTATCAAATAAATAGAGATATGTTTCATGTTGGGTTGTTGCAATGCTTGTGCATTACTTTGTGTTGGATATGTGTTTAATGGTAAGGAAGTACAAATGTGTTTTGTATGAAATCTCTCTAGTTCTCCCAAATTAATCAAATAAATGGAGATATGTTTCATGTTGTGTTGTTGCAATGTTTGTTTATTAGTTTAAATTTGACATTTACTTGACGATAAAGAACTAGAAACCTATTTTGCACAAAATATCTATAGCTCTTTCAAATTTATCAAATAATTAGAGATACTTATTTTGCACGAAATCTTGTAGCTGTCATACAACTTCCAGAATGCATAATCACGTGGAATAGAGTCACCCATTATTTTTCCACTTTTACACTCAATTGTTAGGGGTCAAAATGTCATTCAACAAGCCTCTCCTCGTGGTTGGGAAATTTGTTTTCGTCACTTTTTCCTCAATTCTCAAAATTCTCAATTTTTGGATCAAGCGGCCAAACAATAGAAATTGAATTCGTCCATTTATATCATCCAAGGTTCTTAAGCTTTAATGGAATCATTCTTGTATAAACAACCAATATCTCCAATCTCTTCTTGCTTGTTTGTATCAAGCATGTAAACAAAACAGGGCTATTGCATAATTGTAAGCCACCGTTTAACAACCAAACTCATCTTCTATTAAGGCATTAAACTTAATTAAACTAAAGCACTAACGAAAGCACTATGTGAAACTTAATAATAATTTTTCTTGTATCCTCTTCGTTAGAGCCCAAGCCTTCAATTCTTCCAACACAGACCCAAAAACACGCGAGACCCAATCGTCATCAAAAGAAGATAATACCATTGCAATAGAAGTCAGTATTCACTAATTTTAATTTACTTGTCCAGTCGCTACTGTCTAACTTTATCCAATAATTTCTCAAAGTTTGTACGCCTACTATAGTGACTCAAAAAAATCTAACATGAGCACGTTATCATTTCAAAAAGAGAAATTAATTACATGAAATGAATTACAACAGAAGTATAGTTTAAGATTTATACACACAGAAGCTGCTATCATTGTGTCAAAATACCCAATGGGTAGGCGATAACCAAACAGGATGAACTCTCTTAATTGCCTCTAAGTCTCTGGTTTAAAGAGGCCTCGTATGCTGAGACATGAAAAAAGAACCCCACAGTAACTGTAAATATACATGCTGCTAATAAGTAATTCCAAACTACTTGGAGATGGGACACCAAACATATACATCACAGATCTCTATACTACTATGGCCGTTCCATAAGTTGAATGAAAATTAAGCGAAAAGAGAGAGGAGCCAGGACTCAAAGATAGGACAATTTACAACACATAATTACATAAAACCAGACACATAGTCAACCCTTAGGAGGAAACAAGGTTAACTGTCTTCCAAACTAAACAGATAATGAGTTTCCTGGTTAGTTCCCTTCTTACATGGCTAGCAAGTTTTGATGTCATCACTGTCTAGTGTTTGTTTGCAATGCATGGAGAGACATTATCATGTCTTGGCCACGATGCATGTTTCACCTTCGACGGTGTTTTGTATCCACCTGAAAAGCCCATGGAACAGATAATTGGAAATGCGCCAAGTTGAAATTCATGCATTTTAATTGACTAGATTTTAGAAACTGCAGGTATATCATCGAAGTACCTTCATCTCAGCATTTAGGGTAGAAACATGAGAATTGTTCAATTTCTTCTGATGTTCCACACAATTATAGCAATAGAAATGATCAATTCTTTTGGCTTCCTCTGGGGTCAGGTCCATGCAAGTTGGATGAATCCTGAATGAAAAGTTGAAAGCATAGGTTTCAATGCCACAATTAAAAGTTTATTGCTTAAAAACCAATTAGCTACGATCTTGCATGGGTTTAGACGCATCTAAAAAGGACATTGCCCAGCGAGAAATTATCACTTTTGGACAACACCCTCAAAGGATGTAAGCAAGTTTTAGAGATATTTTACAGCAATTTGCACCTTTAAATTTGTGTAGATGAAAATCCAATGCATATTATTGACATCAAATCACTATTTCACTCATTCAATTCCCACCAAAAGGATTAACATACTCCAAGAAGTTCAATATATAACACTTATTTCCACTCTGAAATATTTAACTAAAAGCACCTTGGTGTACATAATTTGTGGGCACAGAGTCATATAGTTGTATCTTTGCAAACACACGAGCCACTGCAATTGTATGAGTCTGTGACTCCTAGTGAGAGTGGAAAAACAAACTTTTCAAAGATTAATTTATAAATTATAATTTATGTATTTCAAATAATAGAAATAAAATTATTCAAAATTAAAACTATGAAAGTTTTTAAATAAGAAAGATCAAAAGAATTTAAAAAGAGAAAAATTAAACAAAACACAAATAAAAATAATAAGTTAAAAGAAAAAAAGAGAAAGAAAAAAGACAAAAAAATATTGAAGTAAATGTAATTGTGTAATTTTATATTATGCAACTAAAATCCTTGTTAACTTAATAATATAGTATAGATATATTTAAAGCCTCCTGAGACTGCACTTGCAATCATCCCATTTCCATGATGTAAAGCTACCTAGATATCATGAAGTTTGCAAATTTTAATGCCTGACTTTATGGTATTGGTCAATCAGACACCCAGCCAGACAAAGACTTAATGCTCATTTACAGGAACACGCTCAAATGAAGTAATAAGCAACAGATAATTAAGATTCCATTTTCAAGTGGAGCACTGTTGCTACAGAATACATAGGTATTGATCTTCCTTGTGAACTGAAAATGCATGAGCATAGTTCTCAGTTCTATGATTTAGCTCAGGAGGGCCATCAGTGCAGTTCCTTTTAGAATGAAAATTTATATCTATACTTCATTAAGAAGTGAAAGCTCATATTATAAGTTTTCCATGTTCACATATTGTAGTGTTTCCTAAAATTTTTGCATCGGTTGATTACTAATGTTATCCATCGCTTTTTTCTGTAAAACAGTCAAGCCCTATTTGTTATAAAGTTCATTGTGTTTGGCATGACACGACTAATGCATTTAGTGACTAGTTCAAAAGGTTTAAAAATCAGGAGACAAAAGGATTTATTAGAGTACTTAGCTTGCCCAAGTCTCACTAGCACGTTGAGAAAAAAAAATCCTGTAACTATTAAAGCAAACAGGCAAACAGACAAACAAACAAACATACAAAAAACTTGTATCTAATTTATTAAGTATGGGTTTGGCCAATTTAAATCTCCTGCCAACTGATTAGGTTTTAAGGTATTGCTATACACATCCGACAGTAGCCTTAATATTTATTGCCAATATGCACACATACATACATACATACAAATATATATATACACAAAACAGAACAGAAAACTCGTTTCTCCTTTGAACTTGACATGTGGCACAACCTAATGATGATCTTTGATGCACGTATAATCCAACTTTTTAACCTAAAACTTGCCCTTATCATGAGTTTCCACCAAAATTCCCTTTTAACAGAAATAACAGAATATTAATTTCTTAAACTGATGAATGGTAATGAACAAGCAGCACCATTAGAACACAAAGGAGTTCCACAATTGGCTTACTCCATTTCCCAATAGTGTGTGGCCTTGCAAAGACAAACCCATAATAGCCTTTGAGCTCAACATGGAAAATAATTTCATAGGAACTAAGAAGCAAAGTGTAAAACACCATAAGCTCAAAGAAAATACACAAAGCTCCTCAACCTATATTTTGAGCTCCAATGATCTGAAATATTGTATATGAACCAAACTGGAAGGTAACAAGGTAGGTACCAAACGAATAAATGCAATAAAATGAACTGATAAATGACAATGGAGCACATAAACTCACCAGTCGCTACATCCTTCACACTGAACCATGAGGTCATCTGGATTATAAGGCATCTCACATTTACAGTACCTGCCACATCAAACAAGCAAGAACAATCACAGACCTTATTCAACACAAACATTCATCAATGATTTTAGCATGTCCACTAGGACATTACGGAGTGGATGGATAACAAAAGGATTAATATCCACCGGTAGTGGACACTTAAAAAACAATAGTTAAGATAAACACAAGCCCAGTAATGAAGACAAAGGTAATATTATGAAATTAGATAATATCATTTATTGTAAATACTTTTAGCTACGCAAGGCCACAAGTCAAATCCGTCATCTAAATTATTAATCAACCCAACCTCAGTTAACATTCTTGTTTCATGTTTGATGAATATTTTAAAATTGGATAATTGAATTAAAAGCAACTGAAGTAAAAAGATGAGAACGGTAAAGCTAAACGTAAGAATCATTTTTCAATTAATGAATATATAAGCAAACATATACACAGAACACACCCATTCCAAAAATGGGAAACATAATTGAGACAGAAAATTACACATTTTAGTCATTCCGTAGTTTAAACTTGTTTTAGTTCAGTTAACAAAAGTCACTTTATATAGACTAATCACTGTACATCAAAATCCCCAGAACCTTTTCTGATGACATTGATTGGTGAAAGAAAATAGAAACCAGGCAGCAGTTTCAACCTTCACTCAAACAAAATTCTAGTAAGATTGATACATATCACCAATTCTAAGCAGTCCAACATATATCATCACGAGTGCAGTGAAAATCTCAAATATAAGCCAAAAAAAGTATAGAATTGGCTAACTTGAAAAGTTTCTCCAGTTCTGAATGAATTCTCTTCAAAGAACACAAAATTCAACAATCTAATCAAACACGAGAAAAAGCAGTAATAACTTCAATTTAAACCTACACGGCGACTCTGTCTGGATTGAAAGCACCAGTAACCGAATTGTATTCGAACCGCCAGAAGAAGTCGTCGTTTCCAACGGCGTCAAGCTTAGTGTAGTTCTTGAAACTGTGCACCGTACACCTGCCCTCAATAGTATCGGGACTCTGAATATCGAGGTGATCAGACAAAAACAGTTCTTTCGAGCCGTGGAACTGTCGACGTCCCCCGATCGACTCTTCCGGCCGGTAATACCACCTCACGTGAATCCTCACGTTCGCGCCACGGCTATCCGCGTCGATCTTCTCCACACGCGCCACGTACGACGGCTTTGACGAGTCCCAAGGCCTCATCAAAACGCAGTCTACAGCTGCAAAAACCAAAAAAAAAAAAAAAAATCAACCAAATAAATCTGAAACAACACAAAAATAACATCATCAACTCCGATACCAATTCAAGCAAGTATAGCACACATAGACATAGATAGCTGCAAGTAAGCTTGAATTCCAAGTAGTCCCGACGAATTCGCCAAAACTCACGGCGGATAGTCTTGTTGATGTGCTTAACAGCGTAAGAATCGAGAGTGAGGCGGGCGGCTTTGGCTTTACCCATGTGCTGTACGGTGCACGGGCGGAGGACACAGCGCGTGCATGTAGCGAAGATTGCAGAGAGTCAAGAGAAGAAGCTCGAGCAGCTATTGTTTCTGTTCACTTTTACTTGCATACTCCTTTGCGCAGTGTGCAGCAGAGCTGATCAGGTGCCTGGCGGATTAGACAGTTGTACGGTGGTGATCAAATAAACGTGCGCGATGACTGACGTGCTGAGGGTAAATTTGCAATTTATTAAAGAACGAGGGTCATATCAAAAAAAGGGGGAAAACAAAGACAAAAGGTTGTAGTGCAGTTGCCACCTGAGAGTAGTAACTGTTTGTCTGAACAACAAACATTCTACTTGAAACATCCATCTGGAAATTTTTGTAGGAATTATATCACAACAGATTTACCAAACCAGAACGAAACACTGAGCCCTTTTCCATTACATACATTGTGTTTCAATGAATCCAGTATACAAAGAATAGAGTACACAAACAGCACAACGGAACCATCGACTTTGATTACAAAGCCAAGGTTTGATAAATAGAGATGTAGACTTCTTTCTTCTCTATACACGAGTGACTGATCTTTGAACCAGAGAAATTTTTGAGGCATCACCACCAATCTCTTCAAAAACTATTAGCAAATTCCGGGTAGGCTTCAGCCATGACCGAGGCACGTGGTACCTGAGACGCCGACAGGGTCAGCCCATCAAGAATGTCTGTAATAAAAATGCTTTCAGAAGTCGAGATACATACCATCTTTGAGTAGGTTTTCCACAGCCATGTTGGCACTTTGGCTGCCGGTATGTCCCTGCATAGCTGCACCTGTCGCATTGGCCTTTCGCGTGGGCAGTCCAGTATCTTCCAATGCTCTGGCCATTTATCCATGCTTGGCCCTTGCCCATGCTACCTAAGTCCAAGGCCAGGGGTTTATTCCCCAGAGGTGCGTTGAAGTAAGCCTGCAAGTGAAGTATGGATAGAATGGAGGTCAAGGCACAGATGTTTCTTTTTATTTGTAAGTGTATAATTTTAAATGTATTTTATAAAATTACGCAAAAAGTAAGAGACAATTAAAACTAAAATTTAAAAAGTCGAATGAATACGTCCCCGTGGACAGATGTAGAGCCATTTAATTAGATTCCAGGAAATCAAATATTTTATAAAGCCAACTGAATCCTTCTGTCATATATGATGTATATATTTCGTCACGTGCAGCAGGAAACCCTTCAAGAACCCCTTCTTGCCAGGTTTTTACATATGTTTAAAGTCGACTTTGTTTATTTTCAAATTTAACTTCTATTTTTAAATATTTTTATTTTAAAAATTATGTTAAAAAAAAAGAAAAAAAATAAAAGTTAAAAAATATAATAATTGAATATGTATTTTTAGGGTTGATAATTTGAAAATAAACATTTGAATTAGTAGTTCAATACAGTGTAATCACACTGATCATCAGTGAACTCGAATTATGCCGTTTGTTTCTTACTAAGCGATCCCAACACGTCGAAATAGCTAGCTTTCGAGAGAAGAAATCACTTCATCATTCGGTATTCTCACAATCCAGATGCATCATAAAACTTTGTGAAGGTAAGGCTAAAAATGGTACCTTGTACCAGGTAAGTGGCTGTTGCTTCCTTTGTGCTAAGGACCCTTTTAACCATTCAACAGGAGAACTTGTACTTGGGGAGGCTACGTTTGTGGCTTCTCCTTTTAGTCCAACCTGGAAAAATGTTATTTAAAAAGAAAAAAAGAAAAAAAGACAAGTGTGTTCCATCCGAACTTACCCAAAATTTGCATGATCAGACATGCAAAATGAGCAATATAAAAGCCAAAGGTGAAATCACGAACCTTGTACGACCATTTTTGCCTGGATAAGTCCCAAGGTCCATCGTCCACACCATGTAAGAGAACTGGTCCAAGGACTCCAGTGCTCCACGTTTCAAAACGATTGCCTATGTTCTTGAAATCGAAAAATTGATGGCATTAGTGGAAATCTATCTATGGAAATGCTGTAATCCAGGAGAGTTGGAGAGTTTTTTTCAATTAATGTGCAGCATATTTAAGGTTAAGGAAAGGGATAGGGCAACTAACGGGCAATCCAACTGCTACACTGAGTAGTGCAATGCTGTTCATTCCAGCATGCAAGTTGACGGATTTTGTGAGAGTGAATTTTCTGTTTTCCCGAGTCCCAAAAGCCGATCCTGCGATGAGCAGACATTTCAGCTCACATCAGAAGATATCTGCTTTCTACACTTTGCTTTTGATCAAAAAACAGATTTTCTTCTGCCACAATAGGAAAGTTGTCTTATTAACAACCTCCAAAAGAGGGCAAAAAGATTATGTAATACCTGAGAGTTGTCCGTTTATAAACACATGCAAGGCATGGCCTGCAGAATCTACGGTGAGAATGAGATGTCGCCCTCCATGTAGAAAAGATTCAGTCGGATTTATCATGTGTAGGACAAAATCTTGCTATTTTATATGTCTACATCATGACACTGCAAGGATTTTTGGCAAGTATTAAGTTGGTTCCTATGCATGAAAACATCTTCATAATCGCCTCTGTTACATTGTGTCTGTACCTGGTCGTGTACCATAGGTAATCACTCGTATCTCTGGTGACATTTAACTGCTCCAAAAGGCCAAAAACAGCAAATTTTGCATCAACATCATTGACAGATGCATCTTCACTGAACGTCTCCCATGAGAGCATTCGCTCATTTGTCGGCAACATTTGTGCCCTCGACGTTTTAGACGTAACCTATATGATGCAAATTCAATTCTTAAGATGGTTAACTAGAGCCATTGCGATCATGAGAAAGGTGAAAGTGGATATTCACGATGTGACTCACCGTAGCAGTGTTAAAAACGACATTTTTGCAGTCCGGGAGTACGCTGATCGACCAAGGAGGCAGATCATAGAGCTTGTTTCGGAATGTCACCCTTGCAGCTTTGTCCCAGTGGTAATTTGACAGAAAGGCTGCACAGTGGCCTGACTTTGAAGAAAATACGTGTGCCTGGAAACAGAGTCATGGAGACATTCCGGTTGAGACAAGAGCGAAAGATCACTTTATGGCAACCAAGACTTGCAAAGTTTTGCTCTAAGAAAATGCATTATGCTATACAAAGCTTTTAGAGAATACAGAATGCATGGAATTGTCATACCAAAAGGCGAGATGCACACCTGTTCGTACTTTCCTAAAGCAGTAACAGTAGGATCAGCAGAAATCAGAGCTTGCTCCGATAACTTAATTGCCTTGTGCAATTCCTTTAGATGATCATACTTGGGATGTCTGGGTAGGCCTAAAGGTGAGGAA
The DNA here is from genome assembly GCA_019155195.1 of Avicennia marina. NCBI lineage: Eukaryota > Viridiplantae > Streptophyta > Magnoliopsida > Lamiales > Acanthaceae > Avicennia > Avicennia marina. The sequence continues at coordinate 617,219 of JACDXK010000032.1, forward strand.
GTGATGGGATTAGATATGATGCATCACACAAAACAAGTCAAGCCTGGTTTTTGCTGTATTCTTCTCTTACCATACTCATCGATAGGAGCATCATAGTCGTAGCTGGTAGTAATGAAAGGGCCTCCAGCTGTTCTTCCAAAGTTGGTTCCTCCATGATACTGGTCAGAAAAGGATACAACAAAGAAGCGCATATAATGCATTGTCACTTGTTTATAAGCAGCTTAAGATCTGTATTTACAAGTATTTACATGGACAAAAACGAGAATATTGCCTCTAATCAACTAACTCACATTATCTGATGTCTGAACTATTAATCCTATGAATCTGAAAGATGTGTGATTTTCTTACCATGTAGTAGTTTACAAAGGAGCCTCCTTTCTGGATGAACCTGGCAACAGCAAACGCCATATCTTCAACTGGGCGGTGATGAATTGGTCCGCCAAAGTCTTCAAACCTTGAGACAACGACAACGACAACGACAGATAAAAATCCATCAAGTGCTCATCAGTCACCAAAAATATAGGGAGTGGTAAAGTACGAAGCTACCAGCCAGTCCAAGCCTCTGTCCATATTGTGGGCTTGTAAGGTTTGTTTGGGGAAAAATAATCACAATAAAAACCGTTGCACGTGTTAATCTGTCAACAAAGCCTTCATGAACAAAAGAGCTATATAGACCAACATTAAACTAGTTGTCAATTAGCTCGACTAGAAGAGTTAAACAGAATGATAAAAGTTATCTCTTTTATGCTGTTAAAAACATATTACCACTGGATCTGGCGCATCATCTTCCTTACACATAACCCACGGCACCCCAGTGCCTAAGTCGACAGCCATTTTCGCCGCCCAAGACATGTACGCGTGACCAGCAGCACCAAAGTTCTTGGTTTCAAGACCATACTCATTTTCAATCTACATTATAACAAGAAACTTGAGTATAAGCCCTTCGAACAAGAATAAACCACTAAGTTTATGAATTCCCTACTAATATGCTTTTCTATGCAAATGCAAGGCAAAATATTGATATGTTCCCAACATTCATTCAGTCCCAACTTTCATTTAGAAACAATACAAGAAAGAATCAAATGGTACGAAAGACAGAAAACATGCCTGGGAGAGAATGATTGGGCCACCTTGAGACTGAAACAGCTTCTCATTCTTCATCATTGCAACAATTTTCTGTGTAAAACTCTGCATTGCCATCTGCAACATCCCAAAAGGGAAAATTCAATATATCACACAAAAAATCATGAAAAGTGTTACCTTTCCTTACTCTTTCTTGAAATTCCCGCACTCAGACACCTACCTTGAAAGGCTCATTGTCAGTCCTGAAGCTAATGCCTGGAACATACTTCAACCAGACAGGAAAACCTCTGTAGCCGAAAGCAGAATAATCACAATAAACTCAATTATCTGACAGATAATTTACTAGTTTAAAAGAAATTCACTTACCCAAAGTTCCATTCTGCACAAACATACGGTCCAATACGAAGATGTAAATACATCCCTGCTTGTTGGACCAACTTTATGAACTTAACTAAATCATATCTTCCTTCAAAGTTGTACTAGAAAAACCCAAAAAATCAAGCACATTAGAGGGCAATTTATGTTACAATAAACGGCAAGAAAAGTTCGTTAAGTAATGTGAATAAAGACGAAAATACAGTTCCAGGTGAAGGCTCATGAAGGTCCCAAAAGACGTAAGTGTCTATAGCATCCAATCCTCCATCTTTAGCCTTCTGAATAAGCCCTTTCCACATCTGCATTGTAAAATGAAATTGATCTTTAAACCCAAAAATTTGTCAAAAATACTGTAAATCAAGATGATGATGATTTGTGTACATCAGGGGTGCTTCTTGGATAATGAATGGAGCCAGACAAGAGGATTCTTCTCTGGCCATTGATGATGAGAGCCTTTCTGTCATATGTGACACTGCAATGGGAGAGCTGAAAAACTAAACTAAGGAACATACATAGGAAGAAGCACTTCGAAGCTGAGATAGCTTCCATTATTGGTTCCAAGATTTTTGCTCTCTAACAGTGGAGAAAGTGATAAGGAGAGAACAATGCTTTAGCTACTTGGGAGGGAAATAAATGACAAAGTGAGAATGAGTGAGTTCACTGACAGAAAATGTGACATCTTAACAGGATTTATAAAGAGCAGAGATAATGAATGAATAAAACGCGTCCCTTGTCCATGGGATGTAATTATGCTGGCATTGCATTCATGTGAACTCAAGGCTTCCACAGAAGACTGCTGCATTTTTCCCCACTTTTATAGTGATTGCTTCTTTAACTATCTGCACCGTAGAGCATTTTTTTCAGATGCAAAGTAGGATACGCATTTTGTTTGTTCTCTCTTTTTCCTTGGTCTTTTTTTTTTTTAATGGAGGTTTTTACAAGGAAATGGCGTTCTAATACTCCCACCTTATGTTTGGTTGTAGTATTTTGGAGAGGAACAGAAAATGCTGAAAAGAATATTAAAGAACTTATCTACTTTCGTATTATTTGATTGAAAGGATTTTTAATGAGAAAAGGAAATTTTAAAAAGAAGAAATAAATTTAGCAAAATTTTTAAATTAAGATGTATTACAATCTAAAAAAGTTAATGAAAAATTGATAAGAAAATAGCGATTGTGAAATATCTGTATGGGAGAAAAGAGAGTTAAATTAGTTTCCTCTCATTTCCTCCCCATTTCATAGGAAAAATGAATTTTTCCTATTTATAGTCTTTTACATGACATTTTTCTTATTAGGCAAACAATTAAAAAAATTCTCAGTATTTTCTTTTCTAGTTCTCTTCAAATTCAAAGAACCAAACATAGTGTGATGCTTTACAGAAAGAAAGAAAACCAGTGGAATAATGTAATTAAGATATTTTAGCCAAAAATTGTTTTTCACCAAGTAAAAAGAAATTTCAGAAGGAACATACATCGTAATGCGTTGGGAGAGAAGAGGAAAGAAATCTGTTTAATTCATTCAGGAAATTGATGCTTTACGTGAGTGCGTTCAGAAAGATACTTCTTTTTTCTACTGTGTGGAACAAGAGAAATGCTTTATCAATCTCATTTTTATTTTTTTATTTTTGGTTATGTCAGCCCAACACTTTTCCTTAGAAAAAGTGAAGGAAAATGGATCTTCCCATTTCCTTTCTAGTTCCATTTTTCCTTTCGGCCCATTTTGAAATTGATGAATGCAATTATGGAATATCACTATCTGGATTTCCAAGATAAGCGCATTCAGATTGCTTTAGTTGGGACCTCGTTATTTATTTCAATTCAATTATTGATGAGCATTTGTAACAAATAGTATAGAAGTGAAATATTGCAAATATATATATATATATATATATATATCTCTTTCTACTATAATTGAAAAAGTTATGTGATAATAGCTATTTAAAAATGAATTAGTGGGCATTTGGCTAATCTTATTGTTAATATATTATATGATCTTGTAAATTAAAGATTGTTTATAAAACTTACGAGTTTGTAAATATTATTTTAAAAATAATCTAGTAAGATGTTTGAATTAATGAGTTTGTAAGATATAACTGAATTTTGTAATATAAATAATCATAATTTTTAACATGACAATAAAAAAAAGATGTAATATCATCAATATAATATAAACACACACATATATATTTACCTGTATATAACTCATACACCCAATAAATAATAGAAGATTTAAACACTTTCTTGGTTTAAAAGTCTCGCAAGCCATTACTAATTACATACGTACGCCCCAACGTAATATAAACAAATTTGTGTCATTTTTTCAATGCATAATGTGACATTTTGATAAAATATGTCAAAATAAGTTAAAATTACCCTTTTTTTCATACAGAGCAAATAAATTTCAAACGTCTTAAAGTTATAAGCTATTTCCAAGAAATTATCAAAGCACATAAATTATTTTAATAAGGTTATAAGTTTAGACAAACATGGAGTGACAATTTGCAAAATAAATTTTGCACTGAATTATGGAACGAAAATCAAGATATATATGGGCAAGCGACACGTCCATAGATTAACTCAATCATTGCTAATACTTCCTTCGTCGGTAATCAATCCACTTTTGATTGATGAAAATATGATGTGGATGACTATCCTAGTTGACAGACCATTGGACCACGTTCTCTATAGATTGATTGACAATACGATGAAGTAGATAGCCATCCCAATCATTAACCCAATTAGGGCCCTCCCTTCACGGCATTGCCATAGCCTCAATTATTTCCATGGCCAATGTGATGGCCACACCTTATCATCCCAACACGAATAAATTTCATGCACAAAATATGTTTGTTGAGACCAATCATCTCTTAAGCTTTAAAAATTTTTCAAGTTTCCAAGACAGGCTAAATGTTAGGAAACCGTTATTATGTTGAAAAATTGTTTGGACAACTAAGGCCCGGGTACTTGGGCATGGTAAAACAAGCGAAAATAGGAAGAATAATATGTTGATGAATAATAAATATATTTTGAAAGTTTTAATTGTAAATTTTGCAGCAACATTGTAACAAAATTTATTTGTTGGGGTGATCCTTGTTTAGTGTGGTTTATTTACTCTAATAATGAGCTTGGTATCTATGAGATAATTGTTTTTAGGGTACTATCATATTGCTTCCCAAATTAGTATAGCTAGCAATATTTATTGTAAATAAATTATAACACAAGAATGAAAATTTACTAAATAGTTATTTTAAATTGTACAAATTAATTATCTACTATGAATAAATTGCAACAAAAGAAAGAAATTTTATAATTTAAATATTCTAAAATATATTTACCATAAATAAATTATTACACAAGAAAGAAAGCAGCTTAATTAATTATTTTAAAATATATTTATTGAAAATAGTTTTTGCACAAAAAAAGACCTTCATTTATTATATATTTTATAATGCATTTACTACAAATTGATTTACTTTACATACAATATAACGTAATAAGTTAAATTGCAAAAATTAATTATTCAAAATATATTAGCTAAAATTCTAAGAATTCGAGATATGATATGATAGCTATTGATTTAGTTGTTAACATGATTAATAATAGAATTTTTAATATTTAGAACTATATGTAAAAAATATAATAATTCTAATTTAAACTTAACTAGTAGTTGACCCAGTCGCGCCCGAAGTTGCGTAGCTTTATCAACCGCAACTTGTCGCAGTTTTGCCCCACTTCGTTTCATTTCTACATCGTCTTTGCTAAAACTTCTGAGTCATAGCAGTTGCGCTTCTTAGTTTTCAACCCCACTTGGAATATGGCTCTTTCGCTATCGCTAAGCGATGAAGAATTCGATACCAGTACTCGCTCCTACCATCTCCCAGACGTTTATTACCAAATAGCAAAGTGGATCAGGTGGTCGTGCTTCCCCAACGGAATAGCGATCTCACAGAGTTTATCAGATCTCGGATTTGTGCTCCGTGAACAAGTTTCACAATCGAAAGTTGACCCCGACTTCATTTCCCAGATCTGTGAGAAGGTGCAACATGATGAAGTCTGGCCCGGGAGATTTGTGCCTCAGAATCACGATAAAATCTACGAAATCGTTGTGGGTTTCTTGCAGGACCTTCGGGAATTGTTCAAAGTCCCAAAGCTTCGCCCGCTACCTCATTCGGATGAGAACAACTCCCTCAGCAAAATTGAACTCGTGACAGGTTTTGTCCTTTTCATTCTTAAATTTGTGCAAAGGCGTTTCACTGACAATCAAGTTACGAAGGAGCTGAGACATCTCTTAGCCATTCTTTGGGACGCACCATTTCAGGCCACTGAAGTCGAGGAAGAGCATATTCTCTTGGCACAAATTGAAGGAGTGGCCAATGAAGCTGGAAGATTAGTGAACTCCGTCTGTTTTGCCCCCGATCCTGTTTTCGAAACAATGGATGCGGCCATTATTCTGCTTTCAGAACCTATTGACCTCTTGAAAGCCAATATAATCAATTTCTCAAATTCTCTCCTCAATATTATAGTTACTCCGAAGACTGATTGTGCTGTAGATTCACTCGTCATTGTTGATTCTCTCCTGTATGATCTCAAGGATATAATGAATCGTGATGATAATCCGACTGTTGTGACAGATCAAATGGAAATGCTCCATGAAGGGCTAAAGTTTTCCAGGTCTTTGCTCAAGGACACAGAGGTGCCACAACATTCCGAGATTGAAGAATTAATGAAAGAGCCAAGGATGCAATTAAGAGCTATAGCATACGAAGCTGAATATCTAATCAACTATTTTTTGGCTGGAGATGCTCCTCTCTGGTACTTCACCATCAGGCTTGGCCATGTCAACCACAAGGTCGAGCTAATTGGAATTTTGTTTCAGGTATTGAAGACATGTTATGATACGGGGGCATCGAAATTAGTTGCCGAAGATTCCAGGACACAGTGCTCGGTACAGGCCAACAGAGATTTTGAGGTTGATGACATTATGGTTGGTTTTGACGACCAGAAATTGAAAATCAGGGATCAACTAGTAGGAGAAAGCAAGAACCTACAGATTATTTCCATCTCTGGGATGGTTGGAACTGGCAAGACAACTTTAGCAAAGAAATTGTACAATGATCCTTTGGTTATTGGTCACTTCTTCAGAAGCTTGTGGTGCGTTGTATCAAAAAAGTATAAGAGGAAAGATCTATTAATTGACATTTTGATCAGTCTTGATAGTGAGGTTGACAAGGCTGATATTTTAGAAGAGAACGATCAAACTTTGGCCCTACAAATCCACCAAACTTTAAAGGGTGGGCGATACCTAATAGTAATGGATGATATATGGAATCTCAAAGTGTGGGAGGACCTTCATGGGTGTTTCCCAGAAGATAAAAATGGAAGCCGAATATTATTCACCAGTCGAAATAAAGATGTGGCACCACCTCACGGCATTATTCATGAGCTTCCTTTCTTGTCAAATGGTCAATGTTGGGAGCTGTTACGAAGAAAGGTTTTCCCTAATAAACCTTGCCCTACTCAGTTGGAAGAGATTGGGAAGAAAATTGCAACAAATTGCAATGGACTACCACTCACAGTAGTTATTATTTCTGGTATTCTTTCATCCATGGGCACAGAAGAAAGCACATGGAAGAATGTGACTAAGAGTTTGGACTCATGTATCTTTTCTGGTCGGAGCAATTCAGTGATGCAAACAGTGGAGCTCAGTTACAAGCACCTGCCGCAACATTTAAAGCCTTGCTTTCTTTATTTTGGATTATTTGAAGAAGGTGAAAAAATCCACGTTAAGAGGTTGATGCAGCTCTGGATTGTTGCTGGATTCATCCGTAAGGATGAGAAGAAGAGGGTGGAGACTTTGGCTGAAGAATATTTATCAGAGCTAATTGATAAAAGCCTTGTTATGGTTGCTGAAAATCGTTCAGATGGCAGAGCAAAAGTTTGTGTTGTTCATGATCTATTGCATGACTTATGTCGGATGAAAGCCAAAGAAGAGAATTTCCCAGATTATGGGGAAGTGTAAGTTTATCTATTTCTCCTCCATACTCACATTTTTTTGTGTTCTGTTTTTTGTCTTCCTCGTGACACGTACTGCTTGATATCACAGGAACATGACTATTCTTATTTTCTTCTTTTCAGTGACTGCTCTATATACACTCGAGGATACCGCCGCCTGATGTATCATGCTTCATCTGAAGCCTTGCAACCTTATGCCCCGTGTATTCGTTCGTTGTTTGTCACTTTTGATCGCTCATCTATCCTTTCCGTTCGATATATGAAATTACTTAGAGCTTTGAATTGCACGGGTTGTCGTGAGTTGGATGGAACTGAACTTCTACTTAACTTGAGGTATTTGGCTACAGATCAGATGGTGTCATCAATGGAGCATCTTGTGAACCTTGAATTTCTTATTGTGCGTGATCATGTTTGTCTATCCACCCTCATTATGAAAATGGTGAAGTTGAGATCCCTCCGTGCCTTTAGAGTACATTTTAACAAACACCACAATCCCCCCCAGAAAAATAACCTAGAATTTCTTTCAGCCGTCAAAATTTGCAGGGCAAATGATGTGGAGATGTTGAAATATTCACCCCATCTTCGCAGACTCAAATGTATTCTATCATTTGAAGAGAATGAGGTGCATAGTCCACGTCTTGATCTCCAGTTCCTCACCCAGCTCGAGTCACTAACAGTGAAAGCCTCTATTCATTCAAAAAAGAGCTGTGATATTGCATTCCCCCGCAATATGAAGAAGCTACATCTATCTGGTTTGAAGTGGGCATGGCCTCGGCTGCACCAAAAATGTTGGTCATTGTCGAACCTTGAGTGGCTGAAATTAAGCGATGATGCATTCGTGGAAGAGAAATGGATCCTACAGGGCCAAGAGTTCGAGCAGGTCAGGTTTTTTGAGTTCGGAAGCTTACGTTTGGCCAAGCGGAATGTCTCCTCGTGGCGCAATCCTTTCCCTAAACTTCAGCAATTGGTGTTAAGAAATTGCTTCCGTGTGAGAGGGCTTCCTTCAAAATTTGGTGATAGTCAGACACTGCAATCGATTAAGGTACATGGGCGATGCCTAGAGTCACTTGCGTGGTCTGCCATAAGAACTCGAAAAGAAGTAGAGCTCGGAAGAAATGACGAAATTGCGGTGGATACTGGAGAGGCATTTACCGGGTAAGAGCTCAAATTAAGCTTGTGAGTATCGTTAATATAGAGTTTTGAAAAACAAAATATCAAAATATATAATCAATTTCTATATCTATAAAATTTTATAACGATGAAAAGTGTAGAATCATATTAAAAATAGTATATAATGAGTGAATTGAAAAATATAGTAAATACAAATAAAGAAGTATGCAATCATATTAAAATATGATGAAGAGACAAAATAAAATTATAAAATATTAAAATATGAGTATTATAGTAATTTAACAATATGGAATCAAAATTAAGCCTTTAGTCTTAATATATAAATATAGATAATTTCTGGTATGAGTTGCATATTCTAGTGCTTATAAAATTATTTATAAATTATGAAGTCTTCATATTTTAATTAATAAAAAATATTTAAAATAGTAAAATAAAAAAATATCAAAAAAATATGAAAAAGGATAAATATGAGATACAAAATACATGTAAAAATAATAAGTTTAAAAAAAATTAAAATAAGGAAATTGTGTGATTTATATTGTGTAGAAATATTTAAAATAAGAAAATGAAAAAAGATCAAAAGAATTAAAAAAATAAGAAAATTTGAGAGAAAATATAAATCTAAATTTTAAATTTAATGAAAAGAGAAAATAATATAAATTAAAAAATATCTTTAATGAATTAGTGAACTATTTTGACTATTCTGCAGATAAATATTCATCCTCGTCTCCATCATGGTGAACTTTCAAGAGCATAAATTACACACACACACATATTATATAAAATTTGTAAAGGGTGGATAGTAACCACCTCTTGTCTTCAATTTAATTTACTAAAATGAATTTTTACATTGTGGAAATATTAAATTGTAAATGTTGCTAAATTCTTTAATTTTTAGAAGTTAAACAGTTTTCGATATAATTATCAACATAATATATTAATTGCTTTAAATGATTCAGTTATTTTTTTGGTCAAAGATAATCCAATAGCTTTTGTTGCACTTAAATAACGATTTATCATAATAATGTTTAAATTTTTAGTGAATTATTTATATTAGTGATTATAAACTCCCACTATAGTAATCTTTTAGTGAATTTTATATTAGTGAATCATTTATTATGTATAATTTTTTATATTTAATGTTGTAAGTGAAATGTATATTCGCAATTGTAAATACTCTATTTCTTTGTGTGCACAAGCCTTGACCGTGCCTTGATCGTGTGTGTGCGTGTATAAGTGTGTGTGTAATTGTATTATATACTATATATATATGAAAATTAAATTTTAAGTCGCTAAAATATAATACTTTTATCACATTAAATATTAACTAAATTGAAGCTGGATATATTGGTTTGGTATATTATTTATTTATTAGTTATACATAAGATAGTTGAGAAGATAATCTATTAATTAATGAAAATTTTCCAACGTAAGCCCCAGCCTCTAAAGTGTTTACCCCCAAGCCACTCTAATTCTCACTCATTGCGCTCTCTTAACTCTAGTTATCCTTTCGGTTCCATAATCATTAATGAAAAAAATTAGATGACTGGTTACCAAAATGCTTACTTTAATTAAATATTCTTTAATGTAAGGATGATACGTTGGTATATAATATTATTAGTTAAAAACATTATTTATCAATTTTTCAGAATTTTCTTTAATTGTGGATATGATAATAGATAATTAAATGACAGGTTACCAAAAAAACAATACTTTTATGTTAAATACAGCTGAATTTGAGGAAAAATTTATAGTTAATGCGTATATAATGTTTTCACTTACATTGTTTAATACATAATTTATTAATTTAAAGATTATATTGTTCTTACAGTAGCCTTAGTTATGAATGTGATATATATTATGGTAGTTTAATATTTTTACCTTAAATATTAATTGAAATAAAGGAAAAATTTATATTTGATATTTATATAATATTTTTACTCTTAATAGTTGAATATACAATATATATATATATATATTTCTATGGATTATTTCTTTCTATTTTTAGAATCACCAGAATTATGATATGATTGAATGGGAGGTAAATACAAAATCAACCGATCAATTATTTTATAAAAATAAAAAACTCAAAATTTTAAGAATTTAAAATTTGTTAAAATTTGGTCAAAATTAATGATCAGGAGTCAACGATCGCCTCCTATTATTAAAACTTTCCTTGCTTAATTCTTTATTATCATTATTAGTATGTCCTTTATTGTTATTATTAAAATTTTGTTTACTTAGTGGAAGGTATTTTGAAACATACTTTGTAAAAGACAACGGGTGTTTACAGGGTTTATGCTGATGAATAAAGATTTAAATATGTCATAAAAAGGATGTATTCACAATTTAATTATTATATAATACATTTATTGTGAATAAAATGCAAAACAATAAAAAAATATTTCGACAAATTAACTATCTATTGTGAGTAAATTACACCACAAGAATGACATTTCCACAATTTAAATATTGTAATATATTTACCGCAAGTAAACTATAACACAAGAATGGAAAGACCATTCTGATTCATTATCCTGTAAATTGATTTACGGTTATAAGTTTTCACATTGTAAGGAAATTTTGCAAAGTTATTATTTTAAACTATACAAATTAATTATCTACTGTGATTAAATTAAAGAAAGAAATTTTTACAGTTTAGAAGAGCTAATTAATGCTGACAGTGGATCGGATGCCAGTAAGCGTTTCTACCCTCTGCGGCGAGTTCTTGCAGAAATGGCAGTCTGGATCACCAAGTCGCACTTCCCCGACAGAATAGCGATCCCAAGGAGTTTATTAGAACTCTATTCTGTTCTCGATGGTGTTTCGTCACCATTGGAAGTTGATCCCGACGTCATTTCAAAGATCTGTGATAAGGTGCTACGTTGTGAAGTCTGGCGTGACAGGTATAAGCCTCAGAATTACGACAAAATGCACGAAATAGTTGTGGGTTTCTTGCAGGACCTCAAGGTATTGTTCAAAGTGCCAAAGCTTCGGCCGCTACCTCATTCGGATGAGAACAGCGCCCCCAGGAAAAATGAACTTGTGGCTCGTTTTATCCATTCCATGCTTGGATTTTTATCTAATTATGTTGATATCGCTGGCAATCAAGTTCTGGAGGAGCTGAGGCATTTTCTTCCCATTCTTTGGGATGCACCATTTCAAGCCACTGAAGTTGAGGAAGTGCATAATCTCTTGACTCAATTTGAAGGACTGGCTAATCAAGCTGGAAGCTTAGTGCACTCATTCTGTTTTGCCCCTCATCCTGAATTTGGAACAATGGATGAGGCCCTTGCTCGTCTTTCAGAATCTATTGACCTCTTGAAAGCTAATATTTCAGAATCTCCGCCCGGTAGTATGATTCCTCCAAAGGCTGATTGTGCTGTAGATTCACTTTTCATTGTTGATTCCCTCCTACATGATCTTGAGGATATAATGAATCAAGATGATAATCCAACTCTTGAGGTGAAAAGTCAAATGGAAACGCTCCGTCGAGGGCTAAAGTTTTCCAGGTCTTTGCTCGGGGACGCAGAGTGGCCACAACATTCCTATACAGAAGAATTGATGAAAGAACCAAGGATGCAGTTAAGAGATGTAGCATACGAAGCTGAATATCTAATCAACTATTTTTTGGTTGGAGATGTTCCTCTTTGGTACTTCACCATTAGGCTCAGCCATGTCATCCGTAATGTCGAGCAAATTGGAATTAGGCTTCAGAATTTGAAGAATAATGATAACGGGGCCTCAAAAGTTGGGGAAGATTCTGGCACACGATTTTCATTACAGGCCAACAGAAATTTTGAGGTTGATGACTTTGTTGTTGGTTTTGAGGACATCAAATCGAAGATCCTGGATCAACTAGTAGGAGGAATGAAGAAGCTGCAAATTGTTTCCATCTCTGGGATGGCAGGGATTGGCAAGACGACTTTAGCAAACAAATTGTACAATGATCCTCTGGTTGGTCTTCACTTTGACAGAAAGTTGTGGTGTGTTATATCACAAAACTATGAGCGGAAAGATCTATTAATTTTCATTTTGACCAGTCTTGATTCTAAAGTAAACAGGGATGAAATTTTGAAAATGAGCGAGCGGCAGTTGGCCCTAAAAATCTTCCAGAGTTTAAAGGATCGGCGGTACCTAATAGTGATAGATGATATATGGGATTTGAAAGTGTTGGAAGATTTTAATCCGTGTTTCCCAGAAGATAAAAATGGAAGCCGAATACTATTCACTAGTCGGATTAAAGATGTGGCACAATGTGACACCATTATTAATGAGCCTCCTGTCTTGACAAATGATAAATGTTGGGAGCTATTACAAAATAAGGTTTTCTGTGGTAAACCTTGCCCTACTCAGTTAGAAGGGATTGGGAAGAAAATTGCAACAAATTGCAAGGGACTACCACTTGCAGTTGTTGTTATAGCTGGCATTCTTTCATCCATGGACATGGAAGAAAGCATATGGAAAAACGTGGCTGAGAATTTGGGCTCATATATCCATTCTGGTCAAAGCAATTCCGTGATGCAAATATTGCAACTTAGTTACAAGCATTTGCCACCACGTTTAAAACCTTGCTTTCTTTATTTTGCATTTTATAGAGAAGATGCAAAAATCAAAGTTAACGAGTTGATACGGCTCTGGATTGCGGAAGGGTTCATACCTAAGAATGAGAAGATGAGGCCAGAGATGGTGGCAGAACAGTATTTGTCAGAACTAACTAATAGAAGCCTTGTTTTGGTTGCCCAAAAACGATCAGATGGCAGAGCAAAATTTTGTGTTCTTCACGATCTATTGCATGACTTGTGTAGGATGAAAGCCAAAGAAGAGAATTTCATAAAATTTGTAGACAAGTAAGTTGAACTATTTCACCCCCCAAATTCACATTTTCTTGCATCTGTTGACTTCCCTCGAACTTGTTTTGCTTGATATCACAGAGAAATGACTTAATTTTATTTTCTTCTTTTCAGTGGCTACTCTGCATCCTATGAAAGATGCCACCGCCTGAGTTTGTGTCGTGGTTCCCGTTATGGTTTGAAACCTAATGGCCCACGTGTTCGTTCATTAGTAGCTCCTGGCTTTTGTTTGCTCTATGTTCGTGGGATGAAGTTACTTAGAACCTTGGATTGCCAAGACCAGGGTTTGGATGGAATCGAACTTCCAGTTAACCTGAGATGCTTAACTGTAAATCAGACGGGGCCATCAATAGAGCGTCTTGTGAACCTTGAATTTCTTATCACGGGTCAACTCTCTTTAGGTATAACCAAACTCGTTCAGAATTTGGTGAAGTTGAGATACCTCCGGGCATATTACATGGAGTTCTTTGGCGATTGTAATTCCTCCAGAACAAATAAGCTAGAATATCTTTCAGGCATCAAAATTCGTGGCGTGAATGATGCAGAGATGTTGAAATATTCACCCAATCTTCGCAGACTCAAATGTGATATATTTGGGGGAAAGTCTCTGTTTTATGATCTCCGCTTTCTCAACCAGCTCGAGTCACTGACAGTAGTGCCAGACACAAACTCAGGCGAATTATTATTATGTGATATTAAATTCCCCTCCAACATCAAAAAGCTGCATCTATCGAGGTTGGGGTGGCCGTGGGAAAAGATGTCAGTAATTGGGTCATTGCCGAACCTTGAGGTTCTCAAAGTATATAATGCATTCAAGGGAGATGTATGGAACACAAGCGATGATGAGTTCAAGCAGCTCAAATTTTTGAAATTGCATTCTTTAACAGAGCTTGCCCAATGGAATGTCCCCTCGACTGAACATTTCCCTAAACTTCAACAATTGGACTTGGATAGTTGCCGCCGTCTAGAAGGGATTCCTTCTGAAATTGGTTATATTGCCACATTGCAGTCGATTAAGGTAGGTGGAGTGTGCCTAGAGTCACTCGTGCAGTCTGCTCGACAAATTCGACAAGAACAAGAGGATATGGGAAATGATGAGCTTGCGGTGGACACGCATGATGCGTGTAACCCAGCGAGGTAAGAGCTCGGAGCTCATGAATATTAATAATATGTAGCTTTACTAATCAATATCCATTTATTCAGCTATATTGTAAAGTTGGAATATTTTGGGATGTTTTTCATCTCCAACTTTTGCGTGATTGCTAAAATAAACTTTAATGAGATATAAGATAATGTAGTTGATTCATGTGCAACTATTAAATAAAAAAATAAATGACTGAGTTAATGTTAAAAAACAACGAAAAGCATAACAAGAGAAATTAAAAAGTATAGAGGCAAAGAACAATTATTCTCAAGCAATTTGACCATATTTGAAAAATAGTAAAGCATAAAAACCAAATATAATACATTAAATTTTTATAACTAAATTAAGAAATAAGTTATATGGCACCAAAGTTCTTTTAATTCACGGAAACAATAAAACTATTCCTTGACTACAAGACTAGAAAAATGCTGCTAAGTTAAATTAGTTAAAAAGAATATTTTTACTTGATAAGATTCTTTATTTATAATTTTTCATGAAATTCAATATTTTTTGAAATGTTCATAATTTTTACAACTATATAGAAATAAGACTAAAATTTATTAAAATAAAAAATAACTTTTAATTGTCCTTGTTCGAAGTTTCTGCATTTTGTTCGTAAAGAAAAACTGAAGCATTTGCCGGTTGATCCTTGTTTTTATTGTTTCTTTTTCTTTTTAATTTCATGGTAATGTTAATATTTGTGAGATCCTAACGCAACAAGCATTTGTTGTTTCTTCTCCATCTGACAGCATGATCCACGGAGGACTTTTCTTCTTCCGAGAACGTTCCTCAGGTGAAGAATTATCTGACAACATGTTCATCCCAGAACTTTCCTCAGGTGAAGAATCATGCAATGGTATCTTTTAAATGGCTTTCATCCTATAGCTTTCTCTCCATCTGTCACAAGATTTATTCGTTTTTATGTTGTACCAAAGACATATAAACGCCTATTTATGAGAAAGATATTTGTCTCATTTGTGTTTGATGGTGAGGAACTATAAGTGTATTTTGTACGAAATCTCCCTAGCTCTCACCAAATTTATCAAATAAATGGAGATATGAATCATGCTTGATTGTTGCAATGCTTATATATTGCTTTATGTTTGATAGTAAGGAACCACAAGTATATTTTTGTACGAGATATCCCTCTCTCCCAATTTTATCAAGTAAATGGAGATACATCATTTGATGGTAAGAAGCAAGTGAGTTTTATACAAAATCTCCTCAGGTCTCCCAAATTTATCGAATAAATAGAGATATGTTTCAAGTTGGGTTGTTGCAATGCTTTTGCATTACTTTGTGTTGGATATGTGTTTAATGGTAAGGAAGTACAAATGTGTTTTGTATGAAATCTCTCTCTAATTCTCCCAAATTTATCAAATAAATGGAGATATGTTTCATGTGGGGTTGTTGCAATGCTTGTGTATTAGTTTAAATTTGATGTTTACTTGATGGTAAAGAACTAGAAATCTATTTTGCACAAAATATCTATAGCTCTTTCAAATTTATCAAATAATTGGAGATACTTATTTTGCATGAAATCTTGTAGTTGTCATACAGCCTCCAGAATGCAAAATCACGTGGAATAAAATCACCCATTATTTTTCCACTGTTATGCTCAATTGTTAGGGGTCAAAATGTCATTCAACAAGCCTCTCCTCTTGGTTGGGAAATTTGTTTTCATCACTTGTTCCTCAATTCTCAAAATTTTCATTTTTTGGATCAAACAACCAAACAATAGAAATTGAATTCGTCCATTTATCATCCAAAGTTCTTAAGTTTTAATGGAATCATTCTTGTATAGACGACCAATATCTCCAATCTCTTCCTGCTTGTTTGTATCAAGCATGAAAACAAAACAGGCCTGTTGCATAATTGTAAACCACCGTTTAACAACCCAACTCATCTTCTATTAAGGCATTAAACTTAATTAAACTAAAGCACTAACGAAACCACTATGTGAAACTTAATAATAATTTTTCTTGTATCCTCTTCCTTAGAGCCCAAACCTTCAATTTTTCCTACACAGACCCAAAAACATACGAAGCCCCAATCGTTATCAAAAGAAGATAATACCATTGCAATAGAAGTCATTATTCACTAATTTTAATTTACTTGTCCAGTCGCTACTGTCTAACATTTATCCAATAATTTCTCAGCGTTTGTACGCCTACTATAGGGACTTAAAAAAATCTAACATGCGCACGTCACCATTTCAAAAAAAGAACCTAAATACATGAGATGAATTACAATAGAAGTATAGTTTAAGATTTATACACACAGAAGCTGCTATCATCGTGTCAAAATACCCAAAGGGTAGGCGATAACCAAACAGGATGAACTCTCTAAATTGCCTCTTAAGTCTCTGGTTTAAAGAGTCCTCGTATGCTGAGACATGAAGAAAGAACCCCACAGTAACTGTAAATATACATGCTGCTAATAAGTAATTCCAAGCTACTTGGAGATTGGACACCAAATATATACATCACAGATCTATACTACTATGGCTGTTCCATAAGTTGAATGAAAATTAAACGAAAAGAGAGAGGAGCCAGGACTCAAAGATAGGACAATTTACAACACATAATTACAGACAACCAGACACATAGTCAACCCTTGAGAGGAAACAAGGTTAACCGTCTTTCAAACTAAACAGATAATGAGTTTCCTGGTTAGTTCCCTTCTTACATGGCTAGCAAGTTTTGATGTCGTCACTGTCTAGTGTTTGTTTGCAATGCACGGATAGACATTATCACGTCTTGCCCACGATGCATGTTTCACCTTCGACGGCGTTTTGTATCTACCTAAAAACAGATAATTGGAAATGCACCAAGTTGAAATTCATGCATGTTGTTAATTGACTAGATTTTAGAAACTGCAGGTATATCATCGAAGTACCTTCATCTCAGCATTTAGGATAGAAACATGAGAATTGTTCGATTTCTTCTGATGTTCCACGCAATTATAGCAATAGAAATGATCAATTCTTTTGGCTTCCTCTGGGGTCAGGTCCATGCAAGTTGGATGAATCCTGAATGAAAAGTTGAAAGCATAGGTTTCAATCCCACAATTAAAAGTTTGTTTCTTAAAAACCAATTAGCTACAATCTTGCATCAGTTTAGAAGCACCTAAAAAGGACATTGCCCAGCGAGAAATTATCACTGGGACAACACCCTCGAAGGATGTAAGCAATTTTTAGAGATATTTTACAGCAATTTGCACCTTTAAATTTGTGTAGATGAAAATCCAATGCATATTATTGACATCAAATCACTATTTCACTCATTCAATTCCCACCAAAAGGATTAACATACTCCAAGAAGTTCAATATATAACACTTATTTCCACTCTGAAATATTTAACTAAAAGCGCCTTGGTGTACTTAATTTGTGGGCACAGAGTCATATAGTTGTATCTTTGCAAACACACAAGCCACTGCAATTGTATGAGTCTGTGACTCCTAGTGAGAGTGGAAAAACAAACTTTTCAGAGATTAATTTATAAATTATAATTTATGTAAATAATAGAAATAAAATTATTCAAAATTAAAACTATGAAAGTTTTTAAATAAGAAAGATCAAAAGAATTTAAAAAGAGAAAAAAATTAAACAAAACACAAATAAAAATAATAAGATAAAAGAAAAAAAGAGAAAGAAAAAAGACAAAAAAATATTGAAATAAATGTAATTGTGTAATTTTATATTATGCAACTAAAATCCTTGTTAACTTAATAATATAGTATAGATATATTTAAAGCCTCCTGAGACTGCACTTGCAATCATCCCATTTCCATGATGTAAAGCTACCTAGATATCATGAAGTTTGCAAATTTTAATGCCTGACTTTATGGTATTGGTCAATCAGACACCCAGCCAGACAAAGACTTAATGCTCATTTACAGGAACACGCTCAAATGAAGTAATAAGCAACAGATAATTAAGATTCCATTTTCAAGTGGAGCACTGTTGCTACAGAATACATAGGTATTGATCTTCCTTGTGAACTGAAAATGCATGAGCATAGTTCTCAGTTCTATGATTTAGCTCAGGAGGGCCATCAGTGCAGTTCCTTTTAGAATGAAAATTTATATCTATACTTCATTAAGAAGTGAAAGCTCATATTATAAGTTTTCCATGTTCACATATTGTACTGTTTCCTAAAATTTTTGCATCGGTTGATTACTAATGTTATCCATCGCTTTTTTCTGTAAAACAGTCAAGCCCTATTTGTTATAAAGTTCATTGTGTTTGGCATGACACGACTAATGCATTTAGTGACTAGTTCAAAAGGTTTAAAAATCAGGAGACAAAAGGATTTATTAGAGTACTTAGCTTGCCCAAGTCTCACTAGCACGTTGAGAAAAAAAAAATCCTGTAACTATTAAAGCAAACAGGCAAACAGACAAACAAACAAACATACAAAAAACTTGTATCTAATTTATCAAGTATGGGTTTGGCCAATTTAAATCTCCTGCCAACTGATTAGGTTTTAAGGTATTGCTAAACACATCCGACAGTAGCCTTAATATTCATTGCCAATATGCACACATACATACATACATACATACATATATATATATATATAGGCACACAAAGCAGAACAGAAAACTTGTTTCTCCTTTGAACTTGACATGTGGCACAACCTAACCATGATCTTTGATGCACATATAGTCCAACTTTTTAACCCAAAACTTGCCTTTATCATGAGTTTCCACCAAAATTCCATTTTAAAAGAAATAACAGAATATTAATTTCTTAAACTGATGAAAGGTAATGAACAAGCAGCACCATTGGAATACAAAAGAGTTCCACAATTGGCTTACTCCATTTCCCAACAGTGTGGCCTCGCAAAGACAAACCCATAATAACCTTTGAGCTCAACATGGAAAATAATTTCATAGGAACTAAGAAGCAAAGTGTGAAACACCATAAGCTCAAAGAAAATACACAAAGCTCCTCAACCTATATTTTGAGCTCCAATGATCTGAAATATTGTATATGAATCAAACTGGAAGGTAACGAGGTAGGTACCAAATGAATAAATGCAATAAAATGAACTGATAAATGATAATGGAGCACATAAACTCACCAGTCGCTACATCCTTCACACTGAACCATGAGGTCATCTGGATTATAAGGCATCTCACATTTACAGTACCTGCCACATCAAAACAAGCAAGAACAATCACAGACCTTATTCAACACAAACATTCATCAATGATTTTAGCATGCCCACTAGGACATTACTGAGTGGATGGATAACAAAAAGCTTAATAACCACCGGTAGTGGACCCTTAAAAAACAATAGTTAAGATAATTACACAAGCCCAGTAATGAAGACAAAGATAATATTATGAAATTAGATAATATCATTTTTTGTAAATACTTTTAGCTACGCAAGGCCACAAGTCAAATCCGTCATCTAAATTATTAATCAACCCAAACTCAGTTGACATTCTTGTTTCATGTTTGATGAATATTTTAAAATTGGATAATTGAATTAAAAGGAACCGAAGTAAAAAGATGATACCGGTGAAGCTAAATGTAAGAATCATTTTTCAGTTAATGAATATATAAGAAAACATATACACAGAACACACCCATTCCTAAAATGGGAAACATAATTGAGACAGAAAATTACACATTTTAGTCATTCAGTAGTTTAAACTTGTTTTAGTTCAGTAAACAAAAGTCACGTTATATAGACTAATCACTGTACATCAAAATCGCCAGAACCTTTTCTGATGAAATTGATTGGTGAAAGAAAATAGAAACCAGGCAGCAGTTTCAACCTTCCCTCAAACAAAATTCTAGTAAGATTGATACATATCGCCAATTATAAGCAGTCCAACATATATCATCACGAGTGTAGTGAAAATCTCAAATATAAGCCAAAAAAAGTATAGAATTGGCTAACTTGAAAAGTTTCTCCAGTTTTGAATGAATTCTCTTCAAAGAACACAAAATTCAACAATATAATCAAAGACGGGAAAAAACAGTAATAACTTCAATTTAAACCTACACGGCGACTCTGTCTGGATTGAAAGCACCAGTAACCGACTTGTATTCGAACCGCCAGATGAAGTCGTCGTTTCCAACGGCGTCAAGCTTAGTGTAGTTCTTGAAACTGTGCACCGTACACCTGCCCTCAATAGTGTCGGGACTCTGAATATCGAGGTGATCAGACAAAAACAGTTCTTTCGAGCCGTGAAACTGTCGACGTCCCCCGATCGGTTGGGCAGAACATGATATATTTACTAGGTTTTAGATTAAACTCTTGTAGACCAGCTAGTTTCATGGACACATCATTTTTTACCCCCTTTTCTCCAATATATACACGAAGGATGAATTGCTGGGAGAAAAATGTATCCCTACACAAGTTGTTGGTGTAGATTTAATTAAAAAGGTTCAATGCAGAACATATTTTTGTGAGAAATAATAAATATTTACATTTATATCAGGAGCTTAGAGAGCGAAAAATTATACCTGAATGAATGAAAAACAAATAATTTTCCTTGTTGATCAATGCATTGCTTTTTCCATTTGTAACGCAAATGTTCTTGAATAGTAAATCCTTTTCTTATTAGTCATCATTCACTTAAAATGCTGAATTTTACTTTTAACTGATTAAACTGGGTAGTATTAAATTTACTAAAGCCTCACCAAAGTTTTAAAACTTGTTCATGTATTTCAGAAAGTCTTTGATCGTGGTGCTTGTATGATGCAGAGATTTATTTTTTGGAGCGTCAAAAAATCAAGAGGGTAATAAACTACAAACAGAAGCGCTTGGTGAGGCATTATTACAGGATCACTAATGACTGTGCAAATGTCTGACCTAAATGTTTCACAGCATTGACTAACTCGATTGTATCTTTCATTGTGTCATGGAACTCCTTCCGAGGATTGGAACAAAGCGGCACTGTTTGGATATAGGTTCTGCTTCTTAGGCGGCCCCCCACAAATTGTCTCAATTTCTCTTCTTCATATTTGCAAAGTGAGACCACAAGGGAAAAAACGAAGTTTGTAGCTGCTAAGCACTACCAGCTCATGAAACTTCTTTAAGTGGAAAGAATGCATAGTTTAAGTTCACTTGGTGATTAATTCCTTTTTCTTAACAATTTCATTTTTTGCTCAAAAGACAAGGTTTGTCTATTTACAACTACAGTTGTTATGCTTTAATGCAATCATCCCTGTATGGACAGTCAATATATCTCTAACCTCTTCATGCCTGTCTGTATCAACGCACATTTAGTTATGTAAACATGTCTGGCGTACACTCGCAGACCAGTGTTGATAAAATGTAGTAATTCTTCATCATGGAGATAGAAATCGTAGTTCACTCCGTACCCCAAAAATCCTTTCTGTTCACCGGTTAGAATAGCTAGCTAGATGGATTAACAGGCCACAAGATAAATTGTGATAGCTGGTGTCATTATCCCACTGTGTTCACACGTCTGATGCGTGCCGTGGTTGGCCTAATGTAGGCGGATTAATGTAATCACACATGCAGAGGAGTAGTTTCAGGGTGTTGTTGTTGGAGTCAGTAGGGAAAAATGATCTTGCGAAAAGCAAACGTTGTCTTATTGCTGTTTATGTTGGGGAAAGTGACATAAAGTGCTCCTTCATCCCATTAAGAACTATCCTTCATTTGAAGATTTGCTGAGCCAAGCAAAAGAAGATTGGGTTCCATCATCCAATTGGTGGCTTCACCATTCCATGCAGGGAGTGTTTGTTCATTGAGCTCGCTTCTCGTTTGCCCTGAAGATGATGTGTGCTGAGATTTAGAGTGTTACTGCAGAAGGAAAATGTTGAAGTGGGAAATCCAGTGCTGAATTCTCTCTAATTTTTCATTCGCAGATCTTAAATTTATACAGCCATATCAAACTGAAAGTGCGTGCATTACTTTTTCCAATAAAATCTGAACAAATTAATTCAAATATTTACAAACTTGAATATAAACTAAATTGACTGAGTTAAAGAAATTACAAAACAAACATAACGTTGCAGAATCTTAAGTCATAAAATCAGTAGCAAAAGTTGCACAGATCAACAAAGAGGAGTACAGTTTTGTATATCGGATAACTAAAAAACTATTTTTTTTTCTTTTTTTCTCTTTCGCATTCTCTACATGCGAAAATAGTTTGTCAGTCATAAATGTATCTTGAACAGATTAAAGTAGATATATTGATAGTCGAAGCACATTTGGAAACCATTTAGATTTTTGCTGAACACAATTTTAATTTTAAATTGTTGGCTTTGGTGGGTTGTTATGCAAAAATGATTGTGCATGGATGATGCAACAATGTTGTTAGACGAAATTCCTGTTAGGAATGCTGCATATGAATGCACTTCGGTCGGCTCATGAACACTTGGGATCAGGGAATCAAACCGGTTATGTTGATGCCGCTATTGAGTTTGAAACTGGACAATTTGAATTAATGACACAAAACTGTGGATTGGTAAAATACCTCATGCAAATCATTAGCAGCTCTTTTGAGGCCAATTTCACTCTCGTTAGGTTAAATAAATTATTTTATCAAATTTAATTTATAATAGATAAAAATTCTTGATAAAAAATAAGTTTAATATAAAATAATGAATAACTACATAATATTACGTCATAAATTAATCCTATAAAATAATTTTAATAAATCTTAATCATATTCTTGGAAGAAGTGAAAAAATCTGAAGTCATTATGCGTTTCCCGACAGGTCCGTGGCCATGCCGCTGCTGGTGTTCTTACTTTTACTAAGTTGGGGCAAATGCAGGTTATGTCTCATGCAGCAGCAAAACATGTATCAAATTCTTATCCAAAATTCTTGAAAAAAGAAGTTTATTCTTATAATTTTTGTGGGCCATTTGATCTAATTCAATTTTAGCACATCCCCTATTTATGAGAAGTATTTATTGGCACATTCGTATAGCTGACTTGTTCAAAAGATATAAATACAAGGAGACGAGGACGTGCATGAATTATATAATTGACTGATTACATGTTCATATGCACACAAGCTATAAATAATAGTGAAATTCAAACATATATTAAGTAAAATTTGGCCTTAGAGTATAGATAATGGAAGGATCTAGCGAGTCTGAAGGACATACGCATGCCTTAAGGATAAGAGTGAGGCCAAAGTTAAAATGCTAAGGCAGAAGTTGGAGAGCTTGATACAAGTATACCAAGGATTAAAAAAGATGTATGTAGAGATGAAGGTTGACTTTGTAGTCCTCGATGAGAAACATGTCGTCAGATCAAAAGGAGGACTAAAGGAGGATCTAGAGGAAGAGGTTCACGTGTCAAACAAAGAATAGATGTTTAAGAATAGGGCAAGAGGGAAAGCATTAATAATGATAAACACAATGATTTGATAGAGGCATTAGAATGCCTTATTTATGATGTTTTGACTATATTATATTGGAATAATACTAGTTGCTATCTTTATATTATCAGTTGTCTCCTTAATTATCTTTCTATATGTTATGCACATGCAAATTACTCATCAATTACTTATCGCTAAATGTTAAGGAACCGTTGTTATGTTGGAAAAATGTCTGGACAACCAAGGCATACCAGGTGAAA
The DNA here is from genome assembly GCA_019155195.1 of Avicennia marina. NCBI lineage: Eukaryota > Viridiplantae > Streptophyta > Magnoliopsida > Lamiales > Acanthaceae > Avicennia > Avicennia marina. The sequence goes on from JACDXK010000032.1 coordinate 641,396, forward strand.
CCCCCACTATGCTACCTTTTTAAACAAAGACAACGAGCAATCATTCAACTACTCTTCACCTTCGCCCCTGTATGACCTTAATGCAACCCTCTCTGAGATAGAAAAGACTAAGAGAAAAAGACTTGATCGCAATAGCTACCATGGTGGTCCAAATAGTTGGGATCCAAGATAAGCCCCAACCCTAACCCTAGGCCTAAACAGATGGATCTAAGATAGAAGAGGAACGCTAGGATATTCACTTTGACCTGAAAGAAAGTGAATAATGTTGAAGGTGCAAAGACTAGTAATGTTTCTACCAATAACTCAATAGTGTATGCCTCATTCGACCACAGCGTAGTCCAGTCCCTTCTCCCCAAGAAAATTGTTGAACACCTAAAGAGATGGAAGTGGAGACCAACCCAATGCAGGGAGCTTTAAACATTTCAAACGTATCATATACCATGATCCTGGCAAGGTTAAAGGGATTAAAGGTACAACAATAAGATCTCTTAGTTAAAAGGCAAATTAGACTTGATATGTTAGTATGGGAAAATCCTATCTTGTTCATGTAAAGAAAAGGCGGAAGCTTGAGGTTGGCATAGGAAACTTAATTAGGTCACGATCAATAATGAATATCTCTTTTCTAGGACAAATGATCTACTTAACCAACTCGAGTGGGCTAGGGTATTCTCTAAAATTGACCTGAGGTTGGATTATCATTGATTAAAAGATCAGAATAGAGGATATAACAAGGGGTGCCATTAAACCAACGTATGCGCATTAAGAACCCTTGGCACCACAATTTGAGTCAACTAGTGCTTGGCAGCATTTCTAAGTTCCATGAACCGAGTTTTTAGCTTTACCAAATCATTTGGGGTGATATTTATAAATGATATTTAGATTACCCCATAGAGGAATATGGAAGGCAATCGAGAATAGTTCTCCAACCATTAGGGAGAATTGAAATTACACTAAGCTCGATGAACATGAGTCGGACTAAGAGGCGTAATGATTTAGGATATACTCTTCGCTACTCATAGCCTTCATGAATGAGGTTCGCAAAGTTTTGAAGATAAAATTTATTGTAAGGGAAGAGTATGTAATACCTGAATTTTTCTACCACATTAGATAATCATAATTACAATAATTATGATAATTATAGGGATTTTATCATTTTACATTTATGGCAGGAGATGACAAATAGGTGCATGTCAACCATGCCAACTATACAAAGCCTGTGATTGATGTCCTTTATAACATCATACCATGTTTGGGAAGAGGAAATTTTGGCTGATTTTGGGTTTGTTTTGGAAGGAAATTGCAAGGAAAAATCTTATCATAATGAGGGGAGGACACCTTCTCATTAGCCCACATGGTTGCGCTGGCAATAAAAATCCTTCAGGCTGAATTAATCAAACATTTTTCTCCCATGTAGATGAATAAACATGTAGAAATACGTAAACATATGCACACATGTAGATAAACAACGATGGAATCTGTGCACTTGAAATGTATGTATGTTCCTTCTGTTCCTGTCAATTTTCATAGTGGTCCCTAGTATTTTATCAAGCACATACCTAAATTGGCATACATTGAGTAGATAATTGAGATTTTATACTTTTGATGGCCTAAAATGAGCATGTGGACCAATTATATGATAAGAAATTGGGTATTATTTGAATTTTTTTGTCAACTGGGTTGATCCAGACAAATGCTAAATCAATCCCTATTGATCTTGGCCATGTGATCAACTCAGATTGATCGTAGAAAGGCACAATCATATTTCCAGTGGTCTTCAAATTAACTCTGAAGCTTAGTAGTGATCGATCCCCATCGATCCAAATAGGATGATCAACCACGATCAATCACAAGGCACTCAATAATAAAAACTAGTAGCTTTCAGATTGAGTACCTATCCTAGCCATGATCAATCTTAGTTGATTTAAGTGATACGATTGACCTCGATCGATCGCAATCTTGCCTAATCGTAATTCCGAAAACCCCACAGATCAATCATTATGCCTACTTGATCAATCTAGGGCAGCCATATCACCAAATTTTCCAAATCGATCCACCAGTTCCCAAAGTCAATCTTAAATAATTTTTCATGCCATTGCATCCATTTTGTGCTTTTGACCTCCTTGAACTCCACAAGTATTCACTCTAAACAAATGTAATCCACTGTTTACACAAACCAAGCACATAAAATCTTAGTAAGCGAAAATTAATTGGGTTATATGAAAATTAATACAATTTGCATAGAGATGAATCACCCTCAATGAAGATTGAGGTTGCATTTAGGAAAAGGACAGAGGTGAAATTTATTAAATTGGAGATTAAATAAAAATTATTTTAATTGAATAGGAACTTAATGTTTTGTAATTGGTGAGCTACTAAATTAGGAAAACTAACACTAGGTAAGTAGTTTACCTTAAAAATTTCTACAACTATCTTTTTAAAATTGTTTTCATTGAAGAAATGAAATTTTTACAATATAAGTGGATTTACCTTTCTAAAATTATCAACTAACTTATTTTTAAATTACTATTATCACATAAATGGAATTTTCACTATATATTTGTGTTCAACCATTATTTTTTGTAATTATCTTATGAAAAGTTTTACTAAATCCATGAATTTTTAAACGATGATTTAAATGATTCTTTCCCATCATTTATGAAAATCCAAGTGCTCTGTCACCAAAAATTTTACATGCTTTAGTTACAAAAGTTCAAAACCAACCTTAGTATGAAATTTGTGGTTGTGAACAAGTTTTTATATTTAGTTATCCTAAATTTTGAGATAAATGATTTTACAATTGTTTTAAGATAAGTTTGCTCATGCTTTAATAATAAAAATTTGTGTAGAAAAACGAGTTCCAACCTTTTCAATTGGGGTAGAAGTATTATATCCTTTCATTAGGATTAAGCTGACATTATCAATTGGACTTAAAGTTTGAGAGAGTTGACAAGCTAAACATGACTCTCTCAATTGAAATTATAAATTGAACTACATAATCCTCTCAATCTGTGTTAAGGATTGAAATAATTGATAAAGTTATATGTGAAACTCTTTAGTTAAGGTTATAAATCCGATCAGTAGAAATAGTACACAAATTGTACAGCACTTATAGGCAAATAACCCACGTGATAATAAATGTTTTATTTGTTCTATTATGGAAGGATTTTTGTGAATTTTAAAAATTTCTTTCACGATATTTACATGAAATAATTACTTTTATGCCCACGTTCCACGTATGCAAGTAAATTCCTTTTTAAGACATTAGTTGCAAACAAATATTTCGAAACTCTTTTGTAAATGATTGCAAATGATGCCAAGAGGTCGAGGGTGTTTGGGCATGACAAAATAAGAGAGAATGGGAAGAATAATACGTTAATGAATAATAATATATTTTGAAAGTGTTAATTGTAAATTTTGCTGCAACATTGTAACAGAATTTCTTTGTTGGGGTGACCCTTGTTTAGTGTGGTTTATTTACTCTAATAATGGACTTGGTAGATAATTGTGTTTAGGGTACTCTCATGTTGCTTCCCAAATTAATAGCGTGACAATATTTATTGCAAATAAATTATAACACAAGAATGAAATTTTACTAAATAGTTATTTAAAATTGTACAAATTAATTATCTACTATGTATAAATTGTGACAAAAGAAAGAAATTTTATAATTTAAATAATCAAATTGATTTACTTTATATATAATATAACGCAATAAGTTAAATTGCAAAAATTAATTATTCTAAATATATTAGTTAAAATTCTAAGAATTCGAGATATGATATGATAGGAAATGATTTAGTTGTTAACATGAACAATAATCGAATTTTTAATATTTAGAAATACATGTAAAAAATATAATAATTTTAATTTAAACTTAACCATTAGTGGACCCAGTCGTGCCCGAAGTTGCGTAGCTTTATCAACCACAAATTTTCGCAGTTATCTTATCTAAATACACGTCGTCTCGATTTGCTCTACTTCGTTTCATTTCTACATCGTCTTAGCTGAAACTTCCGGGTCTGAACCCCACTTGGAAAATGGCTCTTTCGCTATCGCTAAGCGATGAGGAATTGGATACCAGTACTCCTTCCTACCATCTCCCAGACGTTTATTGCCAAATAGCAAAGTGGATCAGGTGGTCGTACTTCCCCAACGGAATAGCGATCTCACAGAGTTTATCAGATCTTGAATTTGTGCTCCGTGAACAAGTTTCACAATCGAAAGTTGACCCCGACTTCATTTCACAGATCTGTGAGAAGGTCCAACATGATGAAGTCTGGCCTGGGAGATTTGTGCCTCAGAATCACTACAAAATCTACGAAATCGTTGTGGGTTTCTTGCAGGACCTTCGGGAATTGTTCAAAGTGCCAAAGCTTCGCCCGCTACTTCATTCGGATGAGAACAACTCCCTCAGCAAAATTGAACTCGTGACAGGTTTTGTCCTTTTCATTCTTAAATTTGTGCAAAGGCGTTTCACTGACAATCAAGTTACGAAGGAGCTAAAGCATCTCTTATCCATTCTTTGGGACGCACCATTTCATGCCCCTGAAGTCGAGGATGAGCATATTCTCTTGGCACAAATTGAAGGACTGGCCAATGAAGCTGGAAGATTAGTGAACTCCGTCTGTTTTGCCCCCGATCCTGTATTCGAAACAATGGATGCGGCCATTGTTCTGCTTTCAGAACCTATTGACCTCTTGAAAGCTAATATAATCAATTTCTCAAATTCTCTCCTCAATACTATAGTTACTCCGAAGACTGATTGTGCTGTAGATTCACTCGTCATTGTTGATTCTCTCCTGTATGATCTCAAGGATATAATGAATCGAAATGATAATCCGACTGTTGTGAAAGATCAAATGGAAATGCTCCATGAAGGGCTAAAGTTTTCCAGGTCTTTGCTCAAGGACACAGAGGTGCCACAACATTCCGAGATTGAAGAATTAATGAAAGAGCCAAGGATGCAATTAAGAGCTATAGCATACGAAGCTGAATATCTAATCAAGTATTTTTTGGCTGGAGATGCTCCTCTCTGGTACTTCACCATCAGGCTTGGCCATGTCAACCACAAGGTCGAGCTAATTGGATTTTCGTTTCAGGTATTGAAGACATGTTATGATACCGGGGCATCGAAATTAGTTGCCGAAGATTCCAGTACACAGTGCTCGGTACAGGCCAACAGAGATTTTGAGGTTGATGACATTATGGTTGGTTTTGAGGACCATAAATTGAAAATCAGGGATCAACTAGTAGGAGAAAGCAAGAACCTACAGATTATTTCCATCTCTGGGATGGTTGGAACTGGCAAGACAACTTTAGCAAAGAAATTGTACAATGATCCTTTGGTTATTCGTCACTTCTTTAGAAGCTTGTGGTGCGTTGTATCCAAAAAGTATAAGAGGAAAGATCTATTAATTGACATTTTGATCAGTCTTGATAGTAAGGTTGACAGGGCTGATATTTTACAAAAGAACGATCAAATTGTGGCCCAAAAAATCTGCGAAACTTTAAAGGATGGGCGATACCTAATAGTAATGGATGATATATGGAATCTCAAAGTGTGGGAGGACCTTCATGGGTGTTTCCCAGATGATAAAAATGGAAGCCGAATATTATTCACCAGTCGAAATACAGATGTGGCACCACCTCACGGCATTATTCACGAGCTTCCTTTCTTGTCAAATGGTCAGTGTTGGGAGCTGTTACAAAGAAAGGTGTTCCGTAATAAACCTTGCCCTGCTCAGTTGGAAGAGATTGGGAAGAAAATTGCAACAAATTGCAATGGACTACCACTCACGGTAGTTGTTATTTCTGGTATTCTTTCATCCATGGGCAAGGAAGAAAGCAAATGGAAGAATGTGACTAAGAGTTTGGACTCATGTATTTTTTCTGGTCGGAGCAATTCAGTGATGCAAACAGTGGAGCTCAGTTACAAACACCTGCCGCAACATTTAAAGCCTTGCTTTCTTTATTTTGGATTATTTGAAGAAGGTGAAAAAATCCAGGTTAAGAGGTTGATGCAGCTCTGGATTGGTGCAGGATTCATACGTAAGGATGAGAAGAGGGTAGAGACTTTGGCTGAAGAATATTTATCAGAGCTAATTGATAAAAGCCTTGTTATGGTTGCTGAAAATCGTTCAGATGGCAGAGCAAAAGTTTGTCTTGTTCATGATCTATTGCATGACTTCTGTCGGATGAAAGCCAAAGAAGAGAATTTCCTAGATTATGGAGAAGTGTAAGTTTATCTATTTCTCCTCCATACTAACATTTTTTTGTGTTCTGTTTCTGTCTTCCTCGTGACACGTACTGCTTGATATCACAGGAACATGACTATTCTTATTTTCTTCTTTTCAGTGACTGCTCTATATACACTCAAAGATACCCCCGCCTGATGTATCATGCTTCATCTGAAGCCTTGCAACCTTATGCCCCGTGTATTCGTTCGTTGTTTGTCACTTTTGATCGCTCGTCTATCCTTTCCGTTCGATATATGAAATTACTTAGAGCTTTGAGTTGCACGGGTTGTTGTGAGTTGGATGGAATTGAACTTCTACTTAACTTGAGGTACTTGGCTACAGATCAGATGGTGTCATCAATGGAGCATCTTGTGAACCTTGAATTTCTTATTGTGCGTGGTGATGTTTGTCTATCCACCCTCATTATGAAAATGGAGAAGTTGAGATCCCTCCGTGCCTTTAGAGTACATTTTAACGAACACCACAATACCCCCCAGACAAATAACCTAGAATTTCTTTCAGCCGTCAAAATTTGCAGGGCAAATGATGTGGAGATGTTGAAATATTCACCCCATCTTCGCAGACTCAAATGTATTCTATCATTTGAAGAGAATGAGGGGAATCCTCCATGTCTTGATCTCCACTTCCTCACCCAGCTCGAGTCACTAACAGTGAAAGCCCCCATTCATTCAAACAAGAGATGTTATATTGCATTCCCCAGCAATATCAAGAAGCTACATCTATCTGGTTTGAAGTGGCGCCAAGACTGGTGTTCATTGCCGAACCTTGAGTGTCTGAAATTAAGCGATGATGCAGTCGTGGGAAAGAAATGGAACCTACAGCGCCATGACTTCTTTCAGGTCAGGCATTTGCAGTTGCGCAGCCCAGGTTTGGCCGCGTGGAATGTCTCCTCGGGGTTCAATCCTTGCCCTAAACTTCAACGATTGGTGTTAAGAAATTGCTTCCGTCTAAGAGAGCTTCCTTCAGAATTTGGTGATAGTCAGATATGCAATCGATTAAGGTACATGGGCGATGCCTAGAGTCACTAGCGTGGTCTGCCGTAAGAACTCGAAAAAAAGTAGAGCTCGCAAGAAATGACGAAATTGCGGTGGATACTGGAGAGGCATTTACCGGGTAAGAGCTCAAATTAAGCTTGTGAGTATCGTTAATATAGAGTTTTGAAAAACAAAATATCAATAATATATAATCAATATCTATATCTATAAAATTTTATAACGATGAAAAGTGTAGAATCATATTAAAAATAGTATAAAATGAGTGAATTGAAAAATATAGTAAATACAAATAAAAAAGTATGCAATCTTATTAAAATATGATGAAAAGACAAAATAAAATTATAAAATATTAAAATATGAGTATTATAGTAATTTAACAATATGGAATCGATTTAAGCCTTTAGCTTTAATATGTAAGTATAGATAATTTCTGGTATGAGTTGCATATTCTAGTGCTTACAAAATTATTTATAAATTATGAAGTCTTCATATTTTAAATAATAAAAAATATTTTAAATAGTAAAATAAAAAAATATCAAAAAAATATGAAAAAAGATAAATATGAGATAAAAATACATGTAAAAATAATAAGTTTAAATAAAAATAAAAATTAAAATAAGGAAATTGTGTGATTTATATTGTGTAGAAATATTTAAAATAAGAAAATGAAAAAAGATCAAAAGAATTTAAAAAATAAGAAATTTGAGATAAAACATAAATCTAAATTTTAAATTTAATGAAAAGAGAAAATAATATAAATTAAAAAATATCTTTAATGAATTAGTGAACTTTTTTGACTATTCTGCAGAGAAATATTCACCCTCTTCTCCATCATGGTGAACTTTCAAGAGCGCACACACACACACACATAATATATAAAATTTGTAAAGGGTGGATAGTAACCACCTCTGTCTTCAATTTAATTTACTAAAATGAATTTTTACATTGTGGAAATATTAAATTGTAAATGCTGCTAAATTCTTTAATTTTTAGAAGTTAAACAGTTTTCAATATAATTATCAACATCATATATTAATTGCTTTAAATAATTCAGTTATTTTTTTGGTCAAAGATAATCCAATAGTGTTTGTTGCACTTAAATGGCGATTTAATATAATAATGTTTAAATTTTTAGTGAATTATTTATATTAGTGATTATAAACTCCCACTATAGTAATCTTTTAGTGAATCATTTATTATGTATAATTTTTTATATTTAATGTTGTAAGTGAAATGTATATTCGCAATTGTAAATACTCTATTTCTTTGTGTGCACAAGCCTTGACCATGCCTTGATCGTGTGTGTGTGTGTGTATATAAGTGTGTGTAAGTGTATTATATACTATATATGTGAAAATTAAATTTTAAGTTGCTAAAATATAATACTTTTATCACATTAAATATTAACTAAATTTAAGGTGGATATATTGGTTTGGTATATTATTTATTTATTAGTTATACATAAGATAGTTGAGAAGATAATCTATTAATTAATGAAAATTTTCCAAGCTAAGCCCCAGCCTCGAAAGTGTTTACCCCAAACCCACTCTAATTCTCACTCATTGCGCTCTCTTAACTCTAGTTGGCCTTTCGGTTCCATAATCATTAATGAAAAAAATTAGATGACTGGTTACCAAAATGCTTACTTTAATTAAATATTGTTTAATGTAAGGATGATACATTGGTATATAATGTTATTAGTTAAAAACATTATTTATCAATTTATCGGAATTTTCTTTAATTGTGGATATGATAATAGATAATTAAATGACAGGGTACCAAAAAATAATACTTTTATGTTAAATACAGCTGAATTTAAGGAAAAATTTATGTTAATGCATATATAATGTTTTTACTTACATTGTTTAATACATAATTTATTAATTAAAGGATTATATTGTTCTTAGGATAGCCTTAGTTATGAATGTGATAATTATTATGGTAGTTTAATATTTTTACCTTAAATATTAATTGAAATTAAGGAAAAATTTATATTTGATATTTATATAATATTTTTACTCTTAATAGTTGAATATACAATATATATATATATATTTCTACGGATTATTTCTTTCTATTTTTAGAATCACCAGAATTATGATACGATTGAATGGGAGGTAAATACAAAATCAACCCATCAATTATTTTATAAAAATAAAAAACTCAAAATTTTAAGAATTTAAAATTTGGTCAAAATTAATAATCAGGAGGCAACGATCGACTCCTATTATTAAAACTTTCCTTGCTTAATTCTTTATTATTATTATTAGTATGTCCTTTATTGTTATTATTAAAATTTTGTTTACATAGTGGAAGGTATTTTGAAACATACTCTGTAAAAGACAATGGATGTTTAGAGGGTTTATGCCGATGAATAAAGATTTAAATATGTCATAAAAAGGATATATTCACAATTTAATTATTATATAATACATTAATTGTGGATAAAATGCAAAACAATAAGAAAATATTTGGCAAATTAACTATCTATTGTGAGTAAATTACACTACAAGAATGACATTTCCACAATTTAAATATATTGTAATATATTTACCGCAAGTAAACTATAACACAAGAATGGAAAGACCACAAAAGGAAACTTTCTATTTTCTGATTCACTATCCTGTAAATTGATTTACGGTTATAAGTTTTCACATTGTAAGGAAATTTTACAAAGTTATTATTTTAAACTATACAAATTAATTATCTACTGTGATTAAATTAAAGAAAGAAATTTTTACAGTTTAGAAGAGCTAATTAATGCTGACAGTGGATCGGATGCCGGTAAGCGTTTCTACCCTCTGCGGCGAGTTCTTGCAGAAATGGCAGTCTGGATCACCAAGTCGCACTTCCCCGACAGAATAGCGATCCCAAGGAGTTTATCAGAACTTTATTCTGTTCTCGATGATGTTTCCTCACCATGGGAAGTTGATCCCGACGTCATTTCAAAGATCTGTGATACGGTGCCATATCGTGAAGTCTGGCGTGACAGGTATAAGCCTCAGAATTACGACAAAATACACGAAACAGTTGTGGGTTTCTTGCAGGACCTCAAGGAATTGTTCAAAGTGCCAAAGCTTCGGCCGCTACCTCATTCAGATGAGAACAACACCCCCAGGAAAAATGAACTTGTGGCTGGTTTTATCCATTCCATGCTTCAATTTTTATCTAATTATGATGATATCGCTGACAATCAAGTTCTGAAGGAGCTGAGGCATCTTCTATCCATTCTTTGGGATGCACCATTTCAAGCCACTGAAGTTGAGGAAGTGCATAATCTCTTGACTCAATTTGAAGGACTGACCAATCAAGCTGGAAGCTTAGTGCACTCGTTCTGTTTTGCCCCTCATCCTGAATTTGAAACAATGGATGAGGCCCTTGCTCGTCTTTCAGAATCTATTGACCTCTTGAAAGCTAATATTTCAAAATCTCCGCCCGGTGGTATGATTCCTCCAAAGGCTGATTGTGCTGTGGATTCACTTTTCATTGTTGATTCCGTCCTACGTGACCTTGAGGATATAATGAATCAAGATGATAATCCAACTCTTGAGGTGAAAAGTCAAATGGAAACACTCCGTGGAGAGCTAGAGTTTTCCAGGCCTTTGCTCAGGGACGCAGAGTGGCCACAACATTCCTATACAGAAGAATTGATGAAAGAACCAAGGATGCAGTTAAGAGATGTAGCATACGAAGCTGAATATCTAATCAACTATTTTTTGGTTGGAGATGTTCCTCTTTGGTACTTCACCATTAGGCTCAGCCGTGTCATCCGTAATGTCAAGCAAATCGGAATTAGGCTTCAGAATTTGAAGAATAATGATAACGGGGCCTCAAAAGTTGTGGAAGATTCCGGCACACGATTTTCATCACAGGCCAACAGAAATTCTAAGGTTGATGACATTGTTGTTGGTTTTGAGGACATCAAATGGAAGATCCTGTATCAACTAGTAGGAGGAATGAAGAAGCTGCAAATTGTTTCCATCTGTGGGATGGCAGGGATTGGCAAGACCACTTTAGCAAAAAAATTGTACAATGATCCTTGGGTTCATTGTCATTTTGACATAAAGTTGTGGTGTGTTGTATCACAAAACTATGAGTGGAAAGAGCTATTGAGGAGTCTTGATAGTAAAGTAGACAGGGATCAAAGTTCGGAACTGAACGAGCGGGAGTTGGCCCTAAAAATCTACCATCGTTTAAAGGATCGGCGGTACCTAATAGTGATGGATGATATTTGGGATTTGAAAGTGTTTGAAGATTTTAATGCGCGTTTCCCAGAAGATCAAAATGGAAGCCGAATACTATTCACTAGTCGGATTAAAGATGTGGCACCACGTGAGGCCATTATTAATGAGCCTCCTCTCTTGACAAATGATCAATGTTGGGAGCTATTTCAAAATAAGGTTTTCTGTGGTAAACGTTGCCCTACTCAGTTAGAAGGGATTGGGAAGAAAATTGCAACAAATTGCAAGGGACTACCACTTGCGGTTGCTGTTATAGCTGGCATGCTTTCATCCATGGACATGGAAGAAAGCATATGGAAAAACGTGGCTGAGAATTTGGGCTCGTATATCCATTCTGGTCAAAGCAATTCCGTGATGCAAATATTGCAACTTAGTTTCAAACATTTGCCACAACGTTTAAAACCTTGCTTTCTTTATTTTGCATTTTATAGAGAAGATGCAAAAATCAAAGTTAACGAGTTGATACGGCTCTGGATTGCGGAAGGGTTCATACCTAAGATTGAGAAGATGAGGCCAGAGGTGGTGGCAGAACAGTATTTTTCAGAACTAACGAATAGAAGCCTTGTTTCGGTTGCCCAAAAACGATCAGATGGCAAAGCAAGATTTTGTTTTCTTCACGATCTATTCCATGACTTGTGTAGGATGAAAGCCAAAGAGGAGAATTTCATTAAATTTGTAGACAAGTAAGTTGATCAATTTCACCCCCCAAATTCACATTTTCTTGCATCTGTTGACTTCCCTCCAACTTGTTTTGCTTGATGACACAGAGAAATGGCTTATTTCAATTTTCTTCTTTTCAGTGGCTACTCTGCATCCCATGAAAGATGCCACCGCCTGAGTTTGCGTTGTGATTCCCCTGATGATTGGAAACCTCGTGCTTTGAAACCTTATGCCCCACGTGTTCGTTCATTAGTATCTCCTGTCGGGTATTTCGTTGATGTTCATGAGATGAAGTTACTTAGAATCTTGAATTACCAAGTCCTGAGTTCGGATGGAATCGAACTTCCAGTTAACCTGAGATGCTTAACTGTAGATCTGACGGGGCCATCAATAGAGCGTCTTGTGAACCTTGAATTTCTTATCGTGGGGAGTGGTTTGCTTATAACCACACTTGTTCAGAAATTGGTGAAGTTGAGATACCTCCGGGCAGATTACATTAGGTTCTCTGGCGATTGTAATTCCTCCAGAACAAATAAGCTAGAATATCTTTCACCCCTCGAAATTCGTGGGGCAAATGATGTAGAGATGTTGAAATGTTCACCCAATCTTCGCAGACTCAAATGTTGTATAGTTGAGGAAGTGACTCTGTGTTATGATCTCCGCTTTCTCAACCAGCTCGAGTCACTGACAGTAGTGCTACACATAACACCAGGCAAATTATTATGTGATATTAAATTCCCCTCCAACATCAAAAAGCTGCATCTATCGTGGTTGGGGTGGCCGTGGGAAAAGATGTCAGTAATTGGGTCATTGCCGAACCTTGAGGTTCTCAAATTAGAACGTGATGCATTCAGGGGAGATACATGGAACACAAGCGATGATATGTTCAAGCAGCTCAAATTTTTGAAATTGAAATCTTTACTTGAGCTTGCCCAATGGAATGTCCCCTCAACTGGACATTTCCCTAAACTTCAACAATTGGACTTGGCTTTTTGCTGCCGTCTAGAAGGGATTCCTCCTGAAATTGGTGATATTCCGACACTGCAATCGATTAGGGTACGAGGAGATTGCCTAGAGTCACTCGTGCAGTCTGCTCGACAAATTCGACTAGAACAAGAGGAGATGGGAAATGATGAGCTTGCGGTGAACATTCAAGATGCGCATATCATATCGAGGTAAGAGCTCGGAGCTCATGAATATTAATAGTATTAATAATATGTAGCTTTACTAATCAATATCCCCATTTCTTCAGCTATATTGTAAAGTTCGAATATTTTGGGATGTTTTTCATCTCCAACTTTTGACGTGATTGCTAAAATAAACTTTAATGAGATATAAGATAATGTGGTTGATTAATGTGCAACTATTAAATAAAAAAATAAATGACTGAGTAAATGTTAAAAAACAAAGAAAAGCATAACAAGGGAAATTAAAAAGGATAGAGGCAAAGAACAATTATTCTCAAGCAATTTGACCATATTGGAAAAATAGTAAAGCATAAAAACCAAATCTAATACATTAAATTTTTATAACTAAATTAAGAAATAAGTTTTATGGCAGCAAAGTTCTTTTTAATTCAGGGAAACAATAAAACTGTTCCTTGACAACAAGACTAGAAAAATGCTGCTAAGTTAAATTAGTTAAAAAGAATATTTTTACTTGATAAGATTCTATATTTATAATTTTTCATGAAATTCAATATTTTTTGAAATGTTCATAATTTTTACAACTATATAGAAATAAGACTAATATTTATTAAAATAAAAAAATAACTATTAATTGTCCTTGTCCGAAGTTTCTGCATTTTGTTCGTAAAGAAAAACTGAAGCATTTGCCGGTTGATCCTTGTTTTTATTTTTTCCTTTTCTTTTTAATTTCATGATAATGTTAATATTTGTGAGGTCCTAACGCAACAAGCATTTGTTGTTTCTTCTCCATCTGACAGCATACCTGCCCAGAACGTTCCTCATGTGAATGAATTATCTGACGGCATGTTCAGCCCACAACTTTCCTCAGATGAAGAATAATGCTATGGTATCTTTTAAATGGCTTTCTCTCCATCTATCACGAGATTTACTCGTTTTTGTGTTGTACCAAAGACATATAAATGCCTATTTATGAGAAAGATATTCATCTTATTTGTGTTTGATGGTGAGGAACTATAAGTGTATTTTGTACGAAATCTCCCTAGCTCTCACCAAATTTATCAAATAAATGGAGATATGAATCATGCTTGGTTGTTGCAATGCTTGTATATTGCTTTGTGTTTGATAGTAAGGAGCCACAAGTATATTTTTGTACGAAACATCCCTCTCTCCCAATTTTATCAAGTAAATAGAGATACATCATTTGATGGTCAGAAGTAAGTGAGTTTTATACAATATCTCCATAGTTCTCCCAAATTTATCAAATAAATAGAGATATGTTTCATGTTGGGTTGTTGCAATGCTCCTGCATTACTTTGTGTTGGATATGTGTTTAATGGTAAGGAAGTACAAATGTGTTTTGTATGAAATCTCTCTAGTTCTGCCAAATTAATCAAATAAATGGAGATATGTTTCATGTTGTGTTGTTGCAATGTTTGTTTATTAGTTTAAATTTGATATTTACTTGACGGTAAAGAACTAGAAACCTATTTTGCACAAAATATCTATAGCTCTTTCAAATTTATCAAATAATTAGAGATACTTATTTTGCACGAAATCTTGTAGCTGTCATACAACTTCCAGAATGCATAATCACGTGGAATAGAGTCACCCATTATTTTTCCACTTTTACACTCAATTGTTAGGGGTCAAAATGTCATTCAACAAGCCTCTCCTTGTGGTTGGGAAATTTGTTTTCGTCACTTTTTCCTCAATTCTCAAAATTCTCAATTTTTGGATCAAGCAGCCAAACAATAGAAATTGAATTCGTCCATTTATCGTCCAAAGTTCTTAAGCTTTAATGGAATCATTCTTGTATAAACAACCAATATCTCCAATCTCTTCTTGCTTGTTTGTATCAAGCATGTAAACAAAACAGGGCTATTGCATAATTATAAGCCACCGTTTAACAACCCAACTCATCTTCTATTAAGGCATTAAACTTAATTAAACTAAAGCACTAACGAAACCATTATGTGAAACTTAATAATAATTTTTCTTGTATCCTCTTCGTTAGAGCCCAAGCCTTCAATTCTTCCAACACAGACCCAAAAACACACGAGACCCAATCGTCATCAAAAGAAGATAATACCATTGCAATAGAAGTCAGTATTCACTAATTTTAATTTACTTGTCCAGTCGCTACTGTCTAACTTTATCCAATAATTTCTCAAAGTTTGTACGCCTACTATAGTGACTCAAAAAAATCTAACATGAGCACGTTATCATTTCAAAAAGAGAAATTAATTACATGAAATGAATTACAACAGAAGTATAGTTTAAGATTTATACACACAGAAGCTGCTATCATTGTGTCAAAATACCCAATGGGTAGGCGATAACCAAACAGGATGAACTCTCTTAATTGCCTCTAAGTCTCTGGTTTAAAGAGGCCTCGTATGCTGAGACATGAAAAAAGAACCCCACAGTAACTGTAAATATACATGCTGCTAATAAGTAATTCCAAACTACTTGAAGATGGGACACCAAACATATACATCACAGATCTATACTACCATGGCTGTTCCATAAGTTGAATGAAAATTCAGCGAAAAGAGAGAGGAGCCAGGACTCAAAGATAGGACAATTTACAACACATAATTACATACAACCAGACACATAGTCAACCCTTAGGAGGAAACAAGGTTAACTGTCTTCCAAACTAAACAGATAATGAGTTTCCTGGTTAGTTCCCTTCTTACATGGCTAGCAAGTTTTGATGTCATCACTGTCTAGTGTTTGTTTGCAATGCATGGAGAGACATTATCACGTCTTGGCCACGATGCATGTTTCACCTTCGACGGCGTTTTGTATCCACCTGAAAAGCCCATGGAACAGATAATTGGAAATGCGCCAAGTTGAAATTTATGCATTTTAATTGACTAGATTTTAGAAACTGCAGGTATATCATCGAAGTACCTTCATCTCAGCATTTAGGGTAGAAACATGAGAATTGTTCAATTTCTTCTGATGTTCCACACAATTATAGCAATAGAAATGATCAATTCTTTTGGCTTCCTCTGGGGTCAGGTCCATGCAAGTTGGATGAATCCTGAATGAAAAGTTGAAAGCATAGGTTTCAATGCCACAATTAAAAGTTTGTTGCTTAAAAACCAATTAGCTACGATCTTGCATGGGTTTAGACGCATCTAAAAAGGACATTGCCCAGCGAGAAATTATCACTTTTGGACAACACCCTCAAAGGATGTAAGCAAGTTTTAGAGATATTTTACAGCAATTTGCACCTTTAAATTTGTGTAGATGAAAATCCAATGCATATTATTGACATCAAATCACTATTTCACTCATTCAATTCCCACCAAAAGGATTAACATACTCCAAGAAGTTCAATATATAACACTTATTTCCACTCTGAAATATTTAACTAAAAGCACCTTGGTGTACATAATTTGTGGGCACAGAGTCATATAGTTGTATCTTTGCAAACACACAAGCCACTGCAATTTTATGAGTCTGTGACTCCTAGTGAGAGTGGAAAAACAAACTTTTCAGAGATTAATTTATAAATTATAATTTATGTATTTCAAATAATAGAAATAAAATTATTCAAAATTAAAACTATGAAAGTTTTTAAATAAGAAAGATCAAAAGAATTTAAAAAGAGAAAAAAATTAAACAAAACACAAATAAAAATAATAAGTTAAAAGAAAAAAAGAGAAAGAAAAAAGACAAAAAAATATTGAAATAAATGTAATTGTGTAATTTTATATTATGCAACTAAAATCCTTGTTAACTTAATAATATAGTATAGATATATTTAAAGCCTCCTGAGACTGCACTTGCAATCATCCCATTTCCTTGATGTAAAGCTACCTAGATATCATGAAGTTTGCAAATTTTAATGCCTGACTTTATGGTATTGGTCAATCAGACACCCAGCCAGACAAAGACTTAATGCTCATTTACAGGAACACGCTCAAATGAAGTAATAAGCAACAGATAATTAAGATTCCATTTTCAAGTGGAGCACTGTTGCTACAGAATACATAGGTATTGATCTTCCTTGTGAACTGAAAATGCATGAGCATAGTTCTCAGTTCTATGATTTAGCTCAGGAGGGCCATCAGTGCAGTTCCTTTTAGAATGAAAATTTATATCTATACTTCATTAAGAAGTGAAAGCTCATATTATAAGTTTTCCATGTTCACATATTGTAGTGTTTCCTAAAATTTTTGCATCGGTTGATTACTAATGTTATCCATCGCTTTTTTCTGTAAAACAGTCAAGCCCTATTTGTTATAAAGTTCATTGTGTTTGGCATGACACGACTAATGCATTTAGTGACTAGTTCAAAAGGTTTAAAAATCAGGAGACAAAAGGATTTATTAGAGTACTTAGCTTGCCCAAGTCTCACTAGCACGTTGAGAAAAAAAAAATCCTGTAACTATTAAAGCAAACAGGCAAACAGACAAACAAACAAACATACAAAAAACTTGTATCTAATTTATCAAGTATGGGTTTGGCCAATTTAAATCTCCTGCCAACTGATTAGGTTTTAAGGTATTGCTAAACACATCCGACAGTAGCCTTAATATTCATTGCCAATATGCACACATACATACATACATACATACATATATATATATATATAGGCACACAAAGCAGAACAGAAAACTTGTTTCTCCTTTGAACTTGACATGTGGCACAACCTAACCATGATCTTTGATGCACATATAGTCCAACTTTTTAACCCAAAACTTGCCTTTATCATGAGTTTCCACCAAAATTCCATTTTAAAAGAAATAACAGAATATTAATTTCTTAAACTGATGAAAGGTAATGAACAAGCAGCACCATTGGAATACAAAAGAGTTCCACAATTGGCTTACTCCATTTCCCAACAGTGTGGCCTCGCAAAGACAAACCCATAATAACCTTTGAGCTCAACATGGAAAATAATTTCATAGGAACTAAGAAGCAAAGTGTGAAACACCATAAGCTCAAAGAAAATACACAAAGCTCCTCAACCTATATTTTGAGCTCCAATGATCTGAAATATTGTATATGAATCAAACTGGAAGGTAACGAGGTAGGTACCAAATGAATAAATGCAATAAAATGAACTGATAAATGATAATGGAGCACATAAACTCACCAGTCGCTACATCCTTCACACTGAACCATGAGGTCATCTGGATTATAAGGCATCTCACATTTACAGTACCTGCCACATCAAAACAAGCAAGAACAATCACAGACCTTATTCAACACAAACATTCATCAATGATTTTAGCATGCCCACTAGGACATTACTGAGTGGATGGATAACAAAAAGATTAATAACCACCAGTAGTGGACACTTAAAAAACAGTAGTTAAGATAATTACACAAGCCCAGTAATGAAGACAAAGGTAATATTATGAAATTAGATAATATCATTTATTGTAAATACTTTTAGCTACGCAAGGCCACAAGTCAAATCCGTCATCTAAATTATTAATCAACCCAAACTCAGTTGACATTCTTGTTTCATGTTTGATGAATATTTTAAAATTGGATAATTGAATTACAAGCAACCAAAGTAAAAAGATGAGACCGGTAAAGCTAAATGTAAGAATCATATTTCAATTAATGAATATATAAGAAAACATATACACAGAACACACCCATTCCTAAAATGGGAAACATAATTGAGACAGAAAATTACACATTTTAGTCATTCAGCAGTTTAAACTTGTTTTAGTTCAGTTAACAAAAGTCACGTTATATAGACTAATCACTGTACATCAAGATCGCGAGAACCTTTTCTGATGACATTGATTGGTGAAAGAAAATAGAAACCAGGCAGCAGTTTCAACCTTCACTCAAACAAAATTCTAGTAAGATTGATACATATCACCAATTCTAAGCAGTCCAACATATATCATCACGAGTGTAGTGAAAATCTCAAATATAAGCCAAAAAAAAGTATGGAATTGGCTAACTTGAAAAGTTTCTCCAGTTTTGAATGAATTCTCTTCAAAGAACACAAAATTCAACAATATAATCAAACAGGGGAAAAAACAGTAATAACTTCAATTTAAACCTACACTGCTACTCTGTCTGGATTGAAAGCACCAGTAACCGAATTGTATTCGAACCGCCAGAAGAAATCGTCGTTTCCAACGGCGTCAAGCTTAGTGTAGTTCTTGAAACTGTGCACCGTACACCTTCCCTCAATAGTATCGGGACTCTGAATATCGAGGTGATCAGACAAAAACAGTTCTTTCGAGCCGTGAAACTGTCGACGTCCCCCGATCGGTTGGGCAGAACATGATATATTTACTAGGTTTTAGATTAAACTCTTGTAGACCAGCTGGTTTCATGGACATGCATCATTTTTTACCTCCTTCTCTCCAATATATACACGAAGGATGAATTGCTGGGAGAAAAATGTATCCCTACACAAGTTGATGGTATAGATTTAATTAAAAAAGTTCATTGCAGAACATATTTTTGTGAGAAATAATAAATATTTACATTTATATCAGGAGTTTAGAGAGCGAAAAATTATATCTGAATGAATGAAAAACAAATAATTTTCCTTGTTGATCAATGCATTGCTTTTTCCATTTGTAACGCAAATGTTCTTGAATAGTAAATCCTTTTCTTATTAGTCATCATTCACTTAAAATGCTGAATTTTACTTTTAACTGATTAAACTGGGTAGTACTAAATTTACTAAAGCCTCACCAAAGTTTTAAAACTTGTTCATATATTTCAGAAAGTCTTTGATCATGGTGCTTGTATGATGCAGAGATTTATTTTTTGAAGCTTCAAAAAATCAAGAGGGTAATAAACTACAAACAGAAGCGCTTGGTGAGGCATTATTACAGGATCACTAATGACAGTGCAAATGTCTGACCTAAATGTTTCACAGCATTGACTAACTCGATTTTATCTTCCAATGTGTCATGGAACTCCTTCCGAAGATTGGAACAAAGCGGCACTGTTTGGATATAGGTTCTGCTTCTTAGGCGGCCCTCCACACACTGTCTCAATTTCTCTTCTTCATATTTGCAAAGTGAGACCACAAGGGAAAAAACGAAGTTTGTAGCTGCTAAGCACTGCTAGCTCATGAAACTTCTTTAAGTGGAAAGAATGCCTAGTTTAAGTTCACTTGGTGATTAATTCCTTTTTCTTAACAATTTCATTTTTTGCTCAAACATCCAAATCATAGAGACAAGGTTTGTCTATTTACAACTACAGTTGTCATGCTTTAATGGAATCATCCCTGTATGGACAGTCAATATATCTCTAGCCTCTTCATGCTTGTCTGTATCGACGCTCGTTCAGTTATGTAAACATGTATGGCGTACAGTCGCAGACCAGTGTTGATAAAATGTAGTAATTTTCATCATGGAGATATAAATTGTGGTTCACTCCGTACCCCAAAAATCCTTTTTGTTCTCCAGTTAGAATAGCTAGCTAGATGGATTAACAGGCCACAAGATAAATTGTGATAGCTGGTGTCACTATCCCACTGTGTTCACATGTCTGATGCGTGCCGTGGTTGGCCTAATGTAGGCGGATTAATGTAATCACACATACAGAGGAGTAGTTTCAGGGTGTTGTTGGAGTCAGTAGGGAACAATGATCTTGCGGAAAGCAAACGTTGTCTTATTGCTGTTTATGTTGGGGAAAGTGACATAAAGTGCTCCTTCATCCCATTAAGAACTACCCTTCATTTCAAGATTTGCTGAGCCAAGCAAAAGAAGATTGGGTTCCATCATCCAATTGGTGGCTTCACCATTACATGCAGGGAGTGTTTGTTCATTGAGCTCGCTTCTCGTTTGTCCTGAAGATGATGTGTGCTGAGATTTAGGGTGTTACTGCAGAAGGAAAATGTTGAAGTAGGAAATCTGGTGCTGAATTTTCTCTAATTTTTCATTCGCAGATCTTAAATTTATACAGCCATATCAAACTGAAAGTGCGTGCATAACTTTTTCCAATAAAATCTGAACAAATTAATTCAAATATTTACAAACTTGAATATAAACTAAATTGACTGAGTCAAAGAAATTACAAAACAACCATAACATTGCAGGATCTTAAAGTCATAAAATCAGTAGCAAAAGTTGCACAGATTAACAAAGAGGAGTACAGTTTTGTATATCGGACAACTACTAAACAATTTTTTTTCTTTTTTTCTCTTTCGCTTTTTCTACATATGAAAATAGTTTGTCAGTTATAAATGTATCTTGAACAGATTAAAGTAGATATATTGATAGTCGAAGCACATTTGGAAACCATTTAGATTTTTGCTGAACACAATTTTAATTTTTAATTGTTGGCTTTGGTGGGTTGTTATGCAAAAATGATTGTGCATGGATGATGCAACAATGTTGTTAGACGAAATTCCTGTTAGGAATGCTGCATATGAATGCACTTCTGTCGGCTTATGAACAGTTGGGATAAGGGAATCAAACCGGTTATGTTGATGCCGCTATTGAGTTTGACACTGGAAAATGGAGTGATTTGAATTGATGACACAAAACTGTGGATTGGTAAAATGCCTCATGCAAATCATTAGCAGCTCTTTTGAGGCCAATTTCACTCTCGTTAGGTTAAATAAATTATTTTATCAAATTTAATTTATAATAGATAAAAATTCTTGATAAAAAATAAGTTTAATATAAAATAATGAATAACTACATAATATTATGTGATAAATTAATCTTATAAAATAATTTTAATAAATCTTAATCATATTCTTGGAAGAAGTGAAGAAACCTGAAGTCATTATGCGTTTTCTTACAGGTCCGTGGCCATGCCGCTGCTGGTGTTCTTACTTTTACTAAGTTGGGGCAAATGCAGGTTATGTCTCATGCAGCAGCATAACATGTATCAAATTCTTATCCAAAATTCTTGAAAAAGAAGTTTTTTCTTATAATTTTTGTGGGCCATTTGATCTAATTCAATTTTAGCACATCCCCTATTTATGAGAAGTATTTATTGGCACATTCATATAGCTGACTTGTTCAAAAGATATAAATACAAGGAGACGAGGAGTTGTTAATTAGCTTGTCCAATCGACTTACACATTTGTTGCTTAAAGTTAATTGCCAAAAGAGAAGTTGTTATGAAAATTTCTCTTTTTTATCAGTAAAATTTCTGGTTTTTAATATATTTTATATTGAAAATGAAAAGAAGTTACGATGAACATATTGCAGATATTTTAGAAAATTTGTTAAATGGTAGTTCCTCTAACCTCGTTAGGCATAGTAGTAATAAAAATAATAATAATGTCATCAACAATTAGTGAAAAATATGTGTTTAATCAAAATAAATATTAATTTTATGGAAAAAATTGGACATTCATTTATAATGACGATGATATTGTTGTATTTGGATAAGATAGATATTAAAAAAAAGTGCCTGATAAAGAAAACAAAGGGCAAAATGAAAACAAACCTTGCCGCTAGATTCTTATAATTTTGATTTTTTTTATTTAATTAAAAATAGTTGATTTGTTGAAATTTATTTTGCTGACAAAGTAAACTAGCATGGTGAATTGGCGACACGCATTAGGAGTCAATTTTGCTCGAGAAACAATAGAAATCATAGAAAACAGTAGCTGAATTCACAATGCCACCAACCATCGCTTGCAAGCTTGTTGACTAAGATGACCAACCAATTCACCACACGTAGGCTGTCTTTTTCTCATTTCGAGCTACATAGTTGAATACTTTACTTTTATTTTATACCAAAATTGATCCAATCCTCAATAAAAATTAAAGAATAGAGAATAGAGACTTTATAAATAAGTCCCACATTTATTTGTAAAGTCTCTATTCTTTGATAATCAAAGCTTAAAGATATATGAATTATTCTTTAATTTGGATAGCGACTTTATTAATAAGTCTTAACTAGAATAAATACTATTATCAATAATCTCTTAGAATCCCTAACAATTAAGGATTTCTAATATCTCTCCTACAAATTCAAATTGCTTCAAAATTAGAATTTTGGTTATTATTTAAATTTCATAAAATTCAAATTTAAATATGTTACCCTTTTTTCTTCTTTCTAGTATTCAAGATCTACATCAAATTTAAATTTGAATATTGAATAAAATTCCAATAAAATAATTAGGTCAATTATAATTCAACAAATTTAGATTCAATAAATTTAAACCAAAATTAATTTTAAATCCATATTAACTCAATCTAAGCATACAACCTCGTAAGTTCATTGAACATTGCCACTAGGCCTCAATCTCATTTATATTTTGATAGACTATTATCTACATCAACCATCACTTCAAGATTGCTTAGACATAAAAACACAATAAGTTAGATGATTCCAAATAATACTTCTGTAAACACGAATTAATATATAAAATTTTAATCGATTTAACAAAGTGATAGTTATACTAATATTTTCAAAATGATTTTTATTTATTCAAATTTTACATGATTTTTTTATTGCATCATGTTGGTACAATCAAATATTTATAAAATTAGTTTTTAAAAACTAAAATAAAATAAATATTATTTATACTGGAAGCATGTGCACTTTTCTAGTATTCAAAGAAAATCAAAATATTCAAAACAAATAAAACTTTTAACCAAACATAAAACAAGGTGCTTGAACCAAGGCTTTGACTCCAAGGACGTATACTCTAGGTGCATGAATCGTAAGATTTATTGATTACATGTTCATGTGCACACAAGCTATAAATAATAGTGAAATTCAAACATATGGTAAGTAAAATTTGGCATTGAAGTATAGATAATGAAAGGGACTAGCAAGTTTGGAGGACATATGCACGCAGGCCTTACCTGATTAGGGCAAGGCCGAAGTTAAAATTCTAAAGGAAGAGTTGGAGCTCTTGATACAAGCATACCAAAGATTAAAAAAGATGTATGTAGAGACGAAGGTTGACTTTGTAGCCCTTAAAGAGAAACATATTGTCAGATCAAGGAGGAATGAAGGAGGACCCAGAGGAAGAGGTTCACATGTCGAACAAAAAATAGCGGTTTAAAAATAGGGCAAGAGGGAGAGCATTAATAATGATAAGCACAATGATTTGTTAGAGGTATTAGAACGCCTTATTTATGATGTTTTGACTATATTACATTGGAATAATATCAGTTGCTATACTATCAGTTGTTTCCTTAATTATCTTCCTATGTGCACATGCAAATCACTCATCAATTACTTATCGCTCAATATTAAGGAACCGTTGTTATGTTGGAAAAATGTTCGGACAACTAAGGCATACCAGGCAAAACCCCCACTATGCTACCTTTTTAAACAAAGACAGTAAGTGACCATTCAACTACTCTTCACCTTCGCCCGTATGACCTCAATGCAACCTCTTTTAGATAGAACAGACTAAGAGAAGAAGACTTAATTATGATAGCCATCGTAGTGGTCCAAATAGTTGAGATCCAACATAAGCACCAACCCTAACCCTAAACCCAAACAGATGGACCTAAGATAGAAAAGGAATGCTAGGATATTCACTTTCACCTGAAAGAAAGTGAATAATGTTGAAGGTGCAAAGGCTAGTAATGTCACTACCAATAACTCAATAGTGTACGCCTTATTCGACCATTGTGTAGTCCACTCCCTTCTACCCAAGAAAATTGTTGAACACCTAAAGAGATGGAAGTGGAGACCAACCCAATGCAGGGAGCTTTAAACATTTCAAAGGTATCATATTCCATGATCTTGGCAAGGTTAAAGTGATTAAAGGTACAACAATAAGAACTCTTAGTTAAAAGGCAAATTAGACTTGATGTGTTACTATAGGAAAATCATATCTTGTTGATGAAAAGAGAAGGCGGAAGCTTGAGGTTGGCAATTAATAATGAATATCTCTTTTCTAGGACAAATGATCTATTTAATCAACTCAAGTGGGCTAGGGTATTCTTTAAGATTGACCTTAGATTGGATTACCATTGATTAAAAGATCAAAACAGAGGATGTAACAAGGGGTGCCATTAAACCAACGGATGCGCATTAAGAACCCGTGGCACCATAATTTAAGTCAACTAGTGCCCGACAGCATTCCTAAGTTCCATGAACCGAGTTTTTAGTCTTACCAAATGATTTGGGGTGATATTCATAAATGACATTTAGATTACCCCATAGAGGAATATGGAAGGCAATTGAGAATAGTTCTACAAACCATTAGGGAGAATTGAAATTATACTAAGCTCGACGAACATGAGTCGGACTAAGAGGCATAATGATTTGGGATATACTCTTCGCTACCCATAGCATTCATGAATGAGATTTGCTAAGTTTTGAAGATAAAATTTATTGTAAGGGAGAATGATGTAATACTTGAATTTTTCTACCACATTAGATAATCATAATTATAATAATTATGATTATTTTTAGCTTTTTACATTTATGGCAGGAGAGGACAAATTGGTGCATGTCAACCATGCCAACTATAGGAAGACTATGATTGATGTCCTTTATAACATCATACAATGTTTGGGAAGAGGAAATTTTGGCTAATTTTGGGTTTGTTTCAAAAGGAAATTGTAAGGAAAAATCTTATCATGATGAGGGAAGGACACCTTCCCATTAGCACACATGTTTGCGCTAGCAATAAAAATCCTTTGGGTTGAATTAATAAAACATTTTTCTCCCATGTAGATGAATATACATGTAGAAATACGTAAACATATACAGACATGTAGATAAACAACAATGGAATCTGTGCACTTGAAACGTATGTATGTTCCTTGTGTTCCCATCGATTTTCATAGTGGTCCATGGTATTTTATCAAGCACATACCCAAATTGGCATACATGAGTGGATAATTGACATTTTATACTTTTGATGGCCTAAAATGAGCATTTGTACCAATTATATGCTAAGAAATTGGGTATTTTTCGAATTTTTTCATCAACCAAGTTGATCCAGAAAAATGTTAAATCAATCTTTATTGATATTGGCCATGCAATCAACTTAAATTGATCATAGAAAGACATAACCGTATTTCCAATGGCCTTCAAATTAACTCTGAAGTCTAGTAGTGGTCGATCCCCATCGATCCAAATAGGATGATCAACCACGATCAATTGCAAGGCACTCAATAATAAAAACTAGTGGCATTCAATTGAGTTCCAACACTAGCCATGATCAATCTTGGTCGATCTAAGTGACACGATTGACCTTGATTGATCGCAATCTTGCCTAATCATAATTTCAAAAACCCCACACATCAATCGTTGTACCTACTTGATCAATCTAGGGCAGCCATGATCGATCACCTAATTTTCCAAATCGATCCACCAGTTCCCAAAGTCGATCTTAAGCCATTTTTCATGCCTTTGCATCCATTTTGTGCTTTTGACCACCTTGAACCCACAAATACTCACCCTAAACAAATGTAAGCCACTATTTACACAAATCAAGCACAGAAAATCTTAATAAGAGAAAATTAATTGGGTTATATAAAACTTAATGCAATTTGCATAGAGATGAATCACATTCAGGATTTGAAGACTAAGGTTGCATTTTGGAAAAAGACGGAGGTGAAATTTATTAAATTAGAGATTAAAAGAAAATTATTTTGATTGAATAGGAACTTAAAGTTTTGTAACGGGTGAGCTACTAAATCAAGAAAACTAACACTAGGTAAGTGGTTTACCTTGCAAATTTCTACAACTATTTTTTTAAAATTGTTTTCATTGTAGAAATGAAATTTTACTATATAAGTGGTTTTACCTTTCTAAAATTATCAACTAACTTATTTTTAAATTACTTTTATCACATAAATAGAATTTTCACTATATATTTGTGTTCAACTATTATTTTTTGTAATTATCTTATGAAAAGTTTTACTAAATCCATGAATTTTTAAATAATGATTTAAATGATTCTTTCCCATCATTTATGAAAATCCAAGTGTTATGTCACAAAAATTTTTACATGCTTTAGTTACAAAAGTTCAAAACCAACCTTAGTATGAAAATTGTGGTTGTGAACAAGTATGCATATTTGGTTATCCTAAATTTTGAGATAAATGATTTTACAATTGCTTTAAGATAAGTTTGCTCATGCTTTAGTAATAAAAACTTGTGTAGATGAACGAGTTCCGACCTTTTCAACCGGAGTAGAAGTATTAGATCCTATAATTAAGATTAAGCTGA
Source organism: Avicennia marina (assembly GCA_019155195.1). Taxonomy (NCBI): domain Eukaryota; kingdom Viridiplantae; phylum Streptophyta; class Magnoliopsida; order Lamiales; family Acanthaceae; genus Avicennia; species Avicennia marina. Next base: position 668,815 of record JACDXK010000032.1, read on the forward strand.
CATTATCAATTGAGTTTAAAGTATGAGAGAGCTGACAAGCTAAATATGACCATCTCAATAGGAATTATAAATTGAACCATATAATCCTCTCAATCAGTATTAAGAATTGAGATAGCTGATAAAATTACATGTGAACCTCTTTAGTTGAGATTATAAATTAAGATCCCAATCAATGGAAATAGTATACAAGTTGTCCAACACTTATAGGCAAATAATTCACGTGATAATAAATGTCTTATTTGTTCTATTATAAAAGGATTTTTGTGAATTTTAAAAATTTCTTTCACGATATTTATATGAAAGAATTACTTTTATGCTCACATTCTACAAATGCAAGTAAATTCTTTATTTAGTGGTTAGTTGCAAACAAAGATTTCGAAACTTTTTGCAAATGATGCCCAAGAGGTCAATGATATTTGGGCATGGTAAAGCAAGCGAAAATAGGAAGAATAATATATTGATGAATAATAAATATATTTTGAAAGTGTTAATCGCAAATTTTACTGCAACATTGTAACAAAATTTCTTTGTTGGGGTGATCCGTGTTTAGTGTGGCTTATTTGCTCTAACAATGGGATTGGTATTTATGAGATAATTGTTTTTAGGGTACAATCATATTGCTTCCCAAATTAGTATAGTGTGGCAATATTTATTGTAAATAAATTATAACACAAGAATGAAAATTTTACTAAATAGTTATTTTAAATTGTACAAATTAATTATCGACTATGAATAAATTGCGACAAAAGAAAGAAATTTTATAATTTAAATATTTTAAAATATATTTACCATAAATAAATTATTACACAAATTAATTATTTTAAAATATATTTATTGAAAATAGTTTTTGCACAAAAAAAGACTTTCATTAATTATATATTTTATAATGCGTTTACTACAAATTGATTTACTTTACATACAATATAACGTAATAAGTTAAATTGCAAAAATTAATTATTCTAAATATATTAGCTAAAATTCTAAGAATTCGAGATTTGATATGATAGCTAATGATTTAGTTGTTAACATGAATAATAATAGAATTTTTAATATTTAGAAATATATGAATATAATAATTTTAATTTAAACTTAACTAGTAGTAGACCCAGTCGTGCCCGAAGTTGCGTTAATATCAACCGCAATTTTTCGCAGTTATCTTATCTAAATACGCGTCGTCTCCATTTGCTCTACTTCGTTTCATTTCTACGTCGTCTTTGCTAAAACTTCCGAGTCATGGCAGCTGCGCTTCGTAGTTTTCAACCCCACTAGGAATATGGCTCTTTCGCTATCGCTAAGCGATGAAGAATTGGATACCAGTGCTGGTTCCTACCATCTCCCAGACGTTTATTGCCAAATAGCAAAGTGGATCAGGTGGTCGTACTTCCCCAACGGAATAGCGATCTCACAGAGTTTATCAGATCTTGGATTTGTGCTCCGTGAACAAGTTTCACAATCGAAAGTTGGCCCCGACTTCATTCTACATATCTGTGAGAAGGTGCAACATGATGAAGTCTGGCCTGGGAGATTTCTGCCTCAGAATCGCGACGAAATCTACAAAATCGTTGTGGTTTTCTTGCAGGACCTTGGGAAATTGTTCGAAGTGCCAAATCTTCGCCCGCTACCTCATTCGCATGAGAACAACTTCCTCAGCAAAATTGAACTCGTGACAGGTTTTGTCCTTTTCATTCTTAAATTTGTGCAAAGGCGTTTCACTGACAATCAAGTTACGAAGAAGCTGAGGCATCTCTTAGCCATTCTTTGGGACGCACCATTTCATGCCCCTGAATTCGATGAAAGGCATATTCTCTTGGCACAAATTGAAGGAGTGGCCATTGAAGCTGGAAGATTAGTGAACTCCGTCTGTTTTGCCCCCGATCCTGTATTCGAAACAATGGATGCGGCCATTGTTCTGCTTTCAGAACCTATTGACCTCTTGAAAGCTAATATAACCAATTTCTCAAATTCTCTCCTCAATATTATAGTTTCTCCGAAGACTGATTGTGCTGAAGATTCACTCGTCATTGTTGATTCTCTCCTGTATGATCTCATGGTTATAATATATCGTGATGATAATCCGACTGTTGTGACAGATCAAATGGAAATGCTCCGTGAAGGGCTAAAGTTTTCCAGGTCTTTGCTCAAGGACACAGAGGTGCCACAACATTCCGAGATTGAAGAATTAATGAAAGAGCCAAGGATGCAATTAAGAGCTATAGCATACGAAGCTGAATATCTAATCAAGTATTTTTTGGCTGGAGATGCTCCTCTCTGGTACTTCACCATCAGGCTTGGCCATGTCAACCACAAGGTCGAGCTAATTGGAATTTTGTTTCAGGTATTGAAGACATGTTATGATACCAGGGCATCGAAATTAGTTGCCGAAGATTCCACTACACGGTGCTCGGTACAGGCCAACAGAGATTTTGAGGTTGACGACATTATGGTTGATATTGAGGACCAGAAATGGAAAATCAGGGATCAACTAGTAGTAGAAAGCACATGGAAGAATGTGACTAAGAGTTTGGACTCATGTATCTTTTCTGGTCGGAGCAATTCAGTGATGCAAACAGTGGAGTTCAGTTACAAACACCTGCCGCAACATTTAAAGCCTTGCTTTCTTTATTTTGGATTATTTGAAGCAGGTGAAAAAATCAACGTTAAGAGGTTGATGCAGCTCTGGATTGGTGCAGGATTCATACGTAAGGATGAGAAGAAGAGGGTAGAGACTTTGGCTGAAGAATATTTATCAGAGCTAATTGATAAAAGCCTTGTTATGGTTGCTGAAAATCGTTCAGATGGCAGAGCAAAAGTTTGTGTTGTTCATGATCTATTGCATGACTTATGTCGGATGAAAGCCAAAGAAGAGAATTTCCTAGATTATGGGGAAGTGTAAGTTTATCTATTTCTCCTCCATACTCACATTTTTTTGTGTTCTGTTTTTGTCTTCCTCGTGACACGTACTGCTTGATATCACAGGAACATGACTATTCTTATTTTCTTCTTTTCAGTGACTGCTCTATATACACTCGAGGATACCGCCGCCTGATGTATCATGCTTCATCTGAAGCCTTGCAACCTTATGCCCCGTGTATTCGTTCGTTGTTTGTCACTTTTGATCGCTCATCTATCCTTTCCGTTCGATATATGAAATTACTTAGAGCTTTGAATTGCACGGGTTGTCGTGAGTTGGATGGAACTGAACTTCTACTTAACTTGAGGTACTTGGCTACAGATCAGATGGTGTCATCAATGGAGCATCTTGTGAACCTTGAATTTCTTATTGTGCGTGGTGATGTTTGTCTATCCACCCTCGTTATGAAAATGGTGAAGTTGAGATCCCTCCGTGCCTTCAGAGTACATTTGAACAAACACCACAATACCCCCCAGACAAATAACCTAGAATTTCTTTCAGCCGTCAAAATTTGCAGGGCAAATGATGTGGATATGTTGAAATATTCACCCCATCTTCGCAGACTCAAATGTATTCTATCATTTGAAGAGAATGAGGTGAATCCTCCATGTCTTGATCTCCACTTCCTCACCCAGCTCGAGTCACTAACAGTGAAAGCCTCCGTTCATTCAGAAAAGATATGTGATATTGCATTCCCCGGCAATATCAAGAAGCTACATCTATCTGGTTTGAAGTGGGTATGGCCTCTGCTGCACCAAAAATGGTGGTCATTGTTGAACCTTGAGTGTCTGAAATTAAGCGATGATGCATTAGTGGGAGGGACAGTCTTCTCGTGGTGCAATCCTTTCCCTAAACTTCAGCAATTGGTGTTAAGAAATTGCTTCTGTCTAACAGAGCTTCCGTCAACGTTTGGTGATATTCAAACACTGCAATCGATTAAGGTACATGGGCGATGCCTAGAGTCACTTGCGTGGTCTGCCATAAGAACTCGAAAAGAAGTAGAGCTCGCAAGAAATGACGAAATTACGGTGGATACTGGAGACGCATTTACCGGGTAAGAGCTCAAATTAAGCTTGTGAGTATCGTTAATATAGAGTTTTGAAAAACAAATTATCAATAATATATAATCAATATCTATACCTATAAAATTTTATAACAATTAAAAGTGTAGAATCATATTAAAAATAGTGTATAACGAGTGAATTGAAAAATATAGTAAATTCAAATAAAAAAGTATGCAATCATATTAAAATATGATGACAAGACGAAATAAAATTATAAAATATTAAAATATGGGTATTACATAATTTACCAATGTGGAACCAAAATTAAGCCTTTAGCCTTAATATATAAGTATAGATAATTTCTGCTACGAGTTTCATATTTAAGTGGGTACAAAATTATTTATAAATTATGAAGTATCCATATTTTAATTAATAAAAAAATTTTAAATGGTAAAATAAAAAATATCAAAAACATATGAAAAAAGATAAATATGAGATAAAAATACATGTAAAAATAATAAGTTTAAATAAAAATAAAAATTAAAATAAGGAAATTGTGTGATTTATATTGTGTAGAAATATTTAAAATAAGAAAATGAAAAAAGACCAAAAGAGTTTAAAAACTAAAAAAATTTGAGAGAAAACATAAATCTAAATTTTAAGTTTACTGAAAAGAGAAAATAATATAAATTAAAAAATATCTTGAATGAATTATTGAACTTTTTTTGACTATTCTGCAGAGAAATATTCATCCTCGTCTCCATCATGGTGAACTTTCAAGAGCATAAATTACACACACACACATATTATATAAAATTTGTAAAGGGTGGATAGTAACCAGCTCTGTCTTCAATTTAATTTACTAAAATGAATTTTTACATTGTGGAAATATTAAATTGTAAATGCTGCTAAATTCTTTATTTTTTAGAAGTTAAACAGTTTTCAATATAATTATCAACATAATATATTAATTGCTTTAAATGATTCAGTTAATTTTTTGGTCAAAGATAATCCAATAGCTTTTGTTGCACTTAAATGGCAATAATGTTTAAATTTTTAATGAATTATTTATATTAGTGATTATAAACTCCCGCTATAGTAATCTTTTAGTGAATTTTGTATTAGTGAATCGTTGATTATGTATAATTTTTTATATTTAATGTTGTAAGTGAAATGTATATTCGCAATTGTAAATACTCTATTTCTTTGTGTGCACAAGCCTTGACCATGCCTTGATCGTGTGTGTGTGTGTATAAGTGTGTGTAAGTGTATTATATACTATATATGTGAAAATTAAATTTTAAGTTGCTAAAATATAATACTTTTATCACATTAAATATTAACTAAATTTAAGGTGGATATATTGGTTTGGTATATTATTTATTTATTAGTTGTACATAAGATAGCTGAGAATATAATCTATTAATTAATGAAAATTTTCCAAGCTAAGCCCCAGCCTCTAAAGTGTTTAGCCCCAACCCACTCTAATTCTCACTCATTGCGCTCTCATAACTCTAGTTGTCCTTTCGGTTCCATAATCATTAATGAAAAAAATTAGATGACTGATTACCAAAATGCTTACTTTAATTAAATATTGTTTAATGTAAGGATGATACATTGGTATATAATATTATTAGTTAAAAACATTATTTATCATTTATCAGAATTTTCTTTAATTGTGGATATGATAATAGATAATTAAATGACAGGTTACCAAAAAAATAATACTTTTATGTTAAATACAGCTGAATTTGAGAAAAAATTTATAGTTAATGCATATATAATGTTTTTACTTACATTGTTTAATACATAATTTATTAATTTAAGGATTATATTGTTCTTAGAGTAGCCTTAGTTATGAATGTGATAATTATTATGGTAGTTTAATATTTTTACCTTAAATATTAATTTGAAATTAAGGAAAAATTTATATTTGATATTTATATAATATTTTTACTCTTAATAGTTGAATATACAATATATATATATATATATATATTTCTACGGATTATTTCTTTCTATTTTTAGAATCACCAGAATTATGATATGATTGAATGGGAGGTAAATACAAAATCAACTGATCAATTATTTTATAAAAATAAAAAACAAAAAATTTTAAGAATTTAAAATTTGGTCAAAATTAATAATCAGGAGTTAACGATCGCCTCCTATTATTAAAACTTTCCTTGCTTAATTCTTTATTATTATTATTAGTATGTCCTTTATTGTTATTATTAAAATTTTGTTTACATAGTGGAAGGTATTTTGAAACATACTCTGTAAAAGACTACGGATGTTTATAGGGTTTATGTTGATGAATAAAGATTTAAATATATCATAAAAAGGATATATTCACAATTTAATTATTATATAATACATTTATTGTGAATAAAATGCAAAACAATAAGAAAATATTTCGCAAATTAACTATCTATTGTGAGTAAATTACACCACAAGAATGAGATTTCCACAATTTAAATATATTGTAATATATTTACCGTAAACTATAACAAAAGAATGGAAAGACCACAAAAGGAAACTTTCTATTTTCTGATTCATTATCCTGTAAATTGATTTACGGCTAATAAGTTTTCACATTGTAAGGAAATTTTACAAAGTTATTATTTTAAACTATACAAATTAATTATCTACTGTGATTAAATTAAAGAAAGAAATTTTTACAGTTTAGAAGAGCTAATTAATGCTGACAGTGGATCGGATGCCAGTAAGCGTTTCTACCTTCTGCGGCGAGTTCTTGCAGAAATGGCAGTCTGGATCACCAAGTCGCACTTCCCCGACAGAATAGCGATCCCAAGGAGTTTATCAGAACTTTATTCTGTTCTCGATGGTGTTTCCTCACCATTGGGAGTTGATTCCTACGTTATTTCAAAGATCTTTAATAAGGTGCTACGTTGTGAAGTCTGGCGTGACAGGTATAAGCCTCAGAATTACGACAAAATGCACGAAATAGTTGTGGGTTTCTTGCAGGACCTCAGGGAATTGTTCAAAGTGCCAAATGAACCTCATTCGGATGAGAACAACGCCCCCAGGAAAAATGAACTTGTGGCTGGTTTTATCCATTTCATGCTTCGATTTTTATCTAATTATGATGATATCGCTGACAATCAAGTTCTGAAGGAGCTGAGGCATCTTCTTCCCATTCTTTGGGATGCACCATTTCAAGCCACTGAAGTTGAGGAAGTGCATAATCTCTTGACTCAATTTCAAGGACTGGCCAATCAAGCTGGAAGCTTAGTGCACTCATTCTGTTTTGCCCCTCATCCTGAATTTGAAACATTGGATGAGGCCCTTGCTCGTCTTTCAGAACCTATTGACCTCTTGAAAGCTAATATTTCAAAATCTCCGCCTGGTAGTGTGATTCCTCCAAAAGCTGATTGTGCTGTAGATTCACTTTTCATTGTTGATTCCCTCCTACATGACCTTGAGGATATAATGAATCAAGATGATAATCTAACTCTTGAGGTGAAGCGTCAAATGGAAATGCTCCATCAAGGGCTAAAGTTTTCCAGGTCTTTGCTCAGGGACGCAGAGTGGCCACAACATTCCTATACAGAAGAATTAATGAAAGAACCAAGGATGCAGTTAAGAGATGTAGCATACGAAGCTGAATATCTAATCAACTATTTTTTGGTTGGAGATGTTCCTCTTTGGTACTTCACCATTAGGCTCAGCCATGTCATCCGTAATGTCGAGCAAATTAAAATTAGGCTTCAGAATTTGAAGAATAATGATAACGGGGCCTCAAAAGTTGGGGAAGATTCTGGCACACGATTTTCATTACAGGCCAACAGAAATTTTGAGGTTGATGACTTTGTTGTTGGTTTTGAGGACATCAAATCGAAGATCCTGGATCAACTAGTAGGAGGAATGAAGAAGCTGCAAATTGTTTCCATCTCTGGGATGGCAGGGATTGGCAAGACGACTTTAGCAAAGAAATTGTACAATGATCCTCTGGTTGGTCTTCACTTTGACAGAAAGTTGTGGTGTGTTGTATCCCAAAACTGGGAGCGGAAAGATCTATTAATTTTCATTTTGAGCAGTCTTGATAGTCAAGTAGACAGGGATACAATTTTGAAAATGAACGAGCAGCAGTTGGTCCAAGAAATCTTCCAGAGTTTAAAGTATCGGCGGTACCTAATAGTGATGGATGATATATGGTATTTGAAAGTGTGGGAAGATTGTGATGTGTGTTTCCCAGAAGATGAAAATGGAAGCCGGATACTATTCACTAGTCGGATTAAAGATGTGGCACCACGTGGGGCCATTATTAATGATGTTGGGAGAAATGGACTCTAAAACAGAAAGGAGCTTTTAAAACGTGGCACTTTATATTTGAGTGTGTATAGTACAAAAGAAAGAAAGAAACAACAAAAGGGAGGGAGGAACTTGAACTCTCCAAAAAAACAACCTCACAAGGAACACTCCTTTTACACACTCACACACTCAATTCATGCACTTGAACTAATGCTAAAGCTTGCCAAAACCTCCTCTATTTATAGTTGAAAGCCCTGCACTCGATTGGCCACATTTGGAGGTACATACCCCTGCACCCGATTGGCCACATTTGGAGGCACCTACCCCCGCACCCGATTGGCCACGTTTGGAGGCACCTACCCCCGCACCTCATTGGTCATAACCTTTGGCTTGTTCTTGTTGGTCAAAATGGGTGGCTCTTAGTGTATAAATAGCCACAAACCTTAACATTCCTCCCCCTTTGTTGCTATTTATAGACTTTCTTGTAACCCAGCAACTTCTTTGCATGTGTCAGTCTTCTCTCTGGGCAACGCCTTAGTTAACATGTCTGCTCCATTATCATCTGTATGGATCTTTTGCAAACTTACTTCTTTTTCTTCCAAGGCTTGTCGAATCCAATGATAACGTACATCAATATGCTTGGACCGGGAATGGAATGTTGAATTCTTACTTAGGTGGATCGCACTCTGACTGTCACAATGGACAACATATTTCTCTTGGCTCCATTTTAACTCTTGAAGGAACTCTTTCAACCAAATTAATTCTTTGCACGCCTCGGTTAGTGCAATGTATTCTGCCTCTGTACTTGAAAGTGCTACACATTTCTGGAGTTTACTTTGCCAAGATACAGCAGCACCTGCAAAGGTTATTAAATAACCAGAAGTAGATTTTCTTGAATCAACATCACCTGCCATGTCTGCATCAGAATATCCTTCAAGAACAGGCTTATTCCTTCCTCGAGTATAGCAAAGTCCAAGTTTGATTGTTCCTTTTAGGTATCTCAAAATCCACTTGACAGCATTCCAATGTTCTTTCCGGGATTTGACATGTAACGACTTACTTGTCCAACTGCATAAGCTAGGTCCGGCCGGGTGCAAACCATTGCATACATCAAACTTCCAACAGCTGAGGCATATGGTATCTTACTCATATATAGCTTTTCATCTTCACTGCTTGGACACTGCTTCGAACTCAACTTGAATTGTCTTCCCAGTGAAGTTGTCACTGGCTTTGCATTTTCCATCCTGAACTTTCCAACCATCTTTCTGATGTAGCTTTCTTGAGAGAGCCAAATCTTTACCATTTGGTCTATCTCGTAGAATATGCATACCCAAGAGTTTCTTTGCTGGTCCCAAGTCCTTCATTTCAAAGGACTTATTCAACTCCTTTTTCAACTTGTTAATCTTGTTTAGATCATGGCCAATAATAAGCATATCATCAACATACAATAAAAGAATGATAAAATCATCATCAAAATTCTTAATGTATACGCAATGATCACCACTTGTTTTTCTAAAACAGTGATTAGCCATGAAGGAGTCAAATTTTTTGTACCATTGCCTCGGGGCTTGCTTTAGTCCATAAAGGCTTTTCTTAAGCCGACAGACTAAATTTTCTTTACCTTTCACCTGGAAGCCTTCTGGTTGCTCCATAAAAATTTCTTCTTCAAGTTCTCCATTTAAGAATGCTGTTTTCACATCAAGTTGTTCTATCTCCAAGTCCAAACTTGCAGCTAATCCAAGGACAACTCGAATAGAATTCATTTTCACAACAGGAGAGAAGATTTCATCAAAATCAATGCCATATTTTTGTTCAAAGCCTTTAACTACTAACCTTGCCTTATACCTTGGTTGAGAACTCCCTTCAACCGTCTTTAGCTTGAATACCCATTTGTTTTTGAGTGCCTTTTTTCCCAGAGGTAGACTTATCAAATCATAAGTCTGGTTTTCATAGATGGACTTCATTTCTTCTTCCATCGCCCTCCACCATTCTTTACTATTTTTGTCATTTACTGCTTCTTCAAAGGATTCTGGTTCACCATCTTCTGTCAGCATAAGGTATTCAGTTGGACTGTACCTTATTGATGGCCTCCTTTCTCGTTCAGACCTTCTTGCAGGTTGAGGCGGAGTTGCAATGGTTTCAGCTTCATGCCTTTCTTCTATGTTTTCTCGTGGGACTTCAACTCCTTGTTGAACTTGCTTGAAGGGAGGATCCTTTACTGGAATTTCTTCAGTAGTCCTGTTCTTATTTTCTTTCTTTACATCTTCAATAGTTTGATTTTCAAAGAAAATAACATCCCGACTTCTTATTATTTTCTTTTCATTAGGGTCCCACAATCTATATCCAAATTCTTCATGTCCATATCCCAAAAAGATGCAATCTCTTGATTTAGGATCAAGTTTATTCCTTTCATCCTTTGGGATATGAACAAATGCCCGACACCCAAAAACCTTTAAATGCTGCAAATTGATAGACTTACCGGACCATACCTTTTCTGGAACATCTCCATTCAAAGGAACTGAAGGTGAAAAATTGATCAAATCAACAGCTGTCCTCATAGCCTCCCCCCAAAACGGATTTGATAGCCTTGCATGTGATAGCATAGCTCGAATCCTTTCAGTAATGGTCCGATTCATTCTTTCAGCAACGCCATTTTGCTGCGGGGTCTTTGGAACAGTCTTTTCCAACCGGATCCCATGGCTGTTACAATATTCTTCGAATGGTCCTCGGTATTCTCCACCATTATCAGCCCGAACACATTTTAATTTAAGACCCATTTCTCGTTCAATCCTTTTATGAAAATTTTTAAAAGACTCCAAAACTTGATCCTTTGATTTTAATGCATAGGACCAAACTTTTCTAGAAAAATCATCAATAAAAGTCACAAAGTACAAAGCACCACCAATTGTTCTTTCATTCATTTGACAAACATCAGTATGTACAAGCTCAAGAGGTTTTTCTTTCCTTGTAGGGGGATAATGTTTGAAAGCAATTCTTTGTTGTTTCCCTTTTATACAGTCGGTACAAGGTATGAAATCAAATTTTTCAAATTTTAGCAAATAATTATTTTTAGCCAAAATTGACATACCTTTTTCACTCATGTGCCCTAGCCTTTTGTGCCACAACTCCATTGATGATTCCACCACTGCACAAGCATTATTATCAATTTTTGCATCAGTAACATAGAGGGTATTTACCTTTCTTCCTTTGGCAATAATCAGATTGCCCTTTGTTAACTTCCAAATTCCACCAGTGAAATGACTAGAAAACCCTTCATCGTCCAACTTTCCCGTAGAAATTAAATTCAACCTCAGGTCCGGTACATGCCTCACATCTTTCAGCTTTAATTTGCATCCCAAGGCAGTAGTTATTAAAACATCACCAAAACCATGAATTTTACAGGTGCCACTATCACCCATTTTTACAAAACCATTTTCTATAGGATGATAAGAAGAGAAGAACTCCTTATGCGGAGTAACGTGGTAGGAAGCCCCTGAGTCAATCACCCAAGAGAAATCTTGAAAGGTAAAGTTCAAGGAATTTTCATCACTTACAATTATCACATCTCCATCTGAAGCTGTGGCTGTGGTTTCTTCGAGCACGTTCTCTTGTTTCTTTTGCTCTCTTTTCCTTTGTTAAAATCCCGTTTCCAATTCCAACAATCCCTTCTGATTTGGCCTTTCCTTTTATAGTAAAAACATTCAACTTCTTTTCTACTAACAGACTTACCTCTTGAGTGTCCTCTTCCTCGATTTGGTCCTCGACTTTGGCTTCGTCCACGTCTTCCATATTTTTCAAAAACCAAAGCCTCACCTTCAACTTCTTGTCCAAGCTCTTTCCTCCTTGTTTCTTCGTTGAGTAGAGCTTCCGTTTTTCTGTGCATCCTTTCCCACTCGGCATCAGACTTACCTTCGGGTTTTGCAGCGTCTCCAAGCACTGGATCCCACAGGTCTCGTATGATCAAGTGGTCCTCCATTCGAGGCTTCCAAATAGCATAGTTGCTATGATTCAACTTGATCATGGTGCCGGTTGATTCCTCCATTGCTCCTTGAATTATAAAAATGACAAAACCTGGCTCTGATATCACTTTGTTGGGAGAAATGGACTCTAAAACAGAAAGGAGCTTTTAAAACGTGGCACTTTATATTTGAGTGTGTATAGTACAAAAGAAAGAAACAAACAACAAAAGGGAGGGAGGAACTTGAACTCTCCAAAAACAACCTCACAAGGAACACTCCTTTTACACACACTCACACACTCAATTCATGCACTTGAACTAATGCTAAAGCTTGCCAAAACCTCCTCTATTTATAGTTGAAAGCCCTGCACTCGATTGGCCACATTTGGAGGTACCTACCCCTGCACCCGATTGGCCATGTTTGGAGGCACCTACCCCCGCACCCGATTGGCCACGTTTGGAGGCACCTACCCCCGCACCTCATTGGTCATAACCTTTGGCTTGTTCTTGTTGGTCAAAATGGGTGGCTCTTAGTGTATAAATAGCCACAAACCTTAACAAATGAGCCTTCTGTCTTGACAAATGATCAATGTTGGGAGCTATTACAAAATAAGGTTTTCTGTGGTGAACGTTGCCCTACTCAGTTAGAAGGGATTGGGAAGAAAATTGCAACAAATTGCAAGGGACTACCACTTGCAGTTGTTGTTATAGCTGGCATTCTTCAATCCATGGACATGGAAGAAAGCATATGGGAAAACGTGGCTGAGAATTTGGGCTCATATATCCATTCTGATCAAAGCAATTCCGTGACGCAAATATTGCAACTTAGTTACAAACATTTGCCACAACGTTTAAAACCTTGCTTTCTTTATTTTGCATTTTATAGAGAAGATGAAGAAATCTATGTTAAACAGTTGATACGGCTCTGGATTGCGGAAGGGTTCATACCTAAGAATGAGAAGATGAGGGCAGAGATGGTGGCAGAAAAGTATTTTTCTGAACTAACTAATAGAAGCCTTGTTTTGGTTGCCCAAAAACGATCAGATGGCAGAGCAAAATTTTGTGCTCTTCACGATCTATTGCATGAATTGTGTAGGAGGAAAGCCAAAGAAGAGAATTTCATAAAATTTGTAGACGAGTAAGTTGATCTATTTCACCCCCCAAATTCACATTTTCTTGCATCTGTTGACTTCCCTCCAACTTGTTTTGCTTGATGACACACAGAAATGACTTATTTTAATTTTCTTCTTTTCAGTGGCTACTCTGCATCCTATGGAAGATGCCACCGCCTGAGTTTGCGTCGTGGTTCCCATAATGGTTTGAAACCTTATGCCCCACGTGTTCGTTCATTAGCATATCCTGGCTTTTATTTGCTCTATGTTCATGAGATGAAGTTACTTAGAATCTTGGAATACCAAGACGGGAGTTTGGATGGAATCGAACTTCCAGTTAACCTGAGATGCTTAACTATAGGAAAGCCGGGGCCATCAATAGGGCGTTCTGTGAACCTTGAATTTCTTATCACGGATTTTCTCAATTTAGATATAACCACACTCGTTCAGAAATTGGTGAAGTTGAGATACCTCCGGGCACAAGTCATTGAGTTCTATGGCCATTGTAATTCCTCCAGAACTAATAAGCTAGAATATCTTTCAGGCTTCAAAATTCATGGGGTAGATGATGTAGAGATGTTGAAATATTCACCCAATCTTCGCACACTCAAATGTTCTATATATGAGGGAGAGGGAGAGACTGTGTGTTGTGATCTCCGCTTTCTCAACCAGCTCGAGTCACTGAGAGTACTAAACGACAACGGAGGAGCCAAATTATTATCTGGTATTAAATTCCCCTCCAACATCAAAAAGCTGCATCTACGGAGGTTGTCGTGGCCGTGGGAAAAGATGTCAGTAATTGGGTCATTGCCGAACCTTGAGGTTCTCAAATTAGAAGATAATGCATTCAAGGGAGATATATGGAACACAAGCAATGATGAGTTCAAGCAGCTCAAAGTTTTGAAATTGAATTATTTAATAGAGCTTGCCCAATGGAATGTCGGCTCGACTAAACATTTCCCTAAACTTCAACAATTGGACTTAGATAGTTGCCGCCGTCTAGAAGGGATTCCTTCTAAAATTGGTGATATTGACACATTGCTGTCGATTAAGGTAGGTGGAGTTTGCCTAGAGTCACTCGTGCAGTCTGCTCGACTAATTCGACTAGAACAAGGGGATATGGGAAATGATGAGCTTGCGGTGGACACTCATGATGCGTGTAACCCAGCGAGGTAAGAGCTCGGAGCTCATGAATATTAATAATATGTAGCTTTACTAATCAATATCCATTTCTAACTTTGGGATATTTTGGGATGTTTTTCATCTCCAACTTTTGCGTGATTGCTAAAATAAACTTTAATGAGATATAAGATAATGTAGTTGATTAATGTGCAACTATTAAATAAAAAAATAAATGACTGAGTTAATGTTAAAAAACAAAGAAAAGCATAACAAGAGAAATTAAAAAGTATAGAGGCGAAGAGCAATTATTCTCAAGCAATTTGACGATATTTGAAAAATAGTAAAGCATAAAAACCAAATATAATACATTAAATTTTTATAACTAAATTAAGAAATAAGTTTTATGGCACCAAAGTTCTTTTAATTCACGGAAACAATAAAACTATTCCTTGACAACAAGACTAGAAAAATGCTGCTAAGTTAAATTAGTTAAAAGAATATTTTTACTTGATAAGATTCTTTATTTATAATTTTTCATGAAATTCAATATTTTTTGAAATGTTCATAATTTTTACAACTATATAGAAATAAGACTAATGTTTATTAAAGTAAAAAATAACTATTAATTGTCCTTGTTCGAAGTTTCTGCATTTTGTTTGTAGAGAAAAAATGAAGCATTTGCCGGTTGATCCTCGTTTTTATTTTTCCTTTTTCTTTTTAATTCCATGATAATGTTAATATTTGTGAGATCCTAACGCAACAAGCATTTGTTGTTTCTTCTCCATCTGACAGCATGAGCAGCCCAGAAAGTTCCAATGGTGAAGAATAATGCTATGGTATCTTTTAAATGGCTTTCATCCTACAGCTTTCTCTCCATCTGTCACGAGATTTATTCGTTTTTGGGTTGTACCAAAGACATATAAATGCCTATTTATGAGAAAGACATTCGTCTCATTTGTGTTTGATGGTGAGGAGCCAAATTTATAAATCTCCCTAGCTCTCACCAAATTTATCAAATAAATGGAGATATGAATCATGCTTAGTTGTTGCAATGCTTGTATATTGCTTTGTGTTTGATAGTAAGGAGCCACAAGTATATTTTTGTACGAAACATCCCTCTCTCCCAATTTTATCAAGTAAATAAAGATACATCATTTGATGGTCAGAAGTAAGTGAGTTTTATACAATATCTCCATAGTTCTCCCAAATTTATCAAATAAATAGAGATATGTTTCATGTTGGGTTGTTGCAATGCTTGTGCATTACTTTGTGTTGGATATGTGTTTAATGGTAAGGAAGTACAAATGTGTTTTGTATGAAATCTCTCTCTAGTTCTCCCAAATTAATCAAATAAATGGAGATATGTTTCATGTTGTGTTGTTGCAATGTTTGTTTATAAGTTTAAATTTGACATTTACTTGACGGTAAAGAACTAGAAACCTGTTTTGCACAAAATATCTATAGCTCTTTCAAATTTATCAAATAATTAGAGATACTTATTTTGCACGAAATCTTGTAGCTGTCATACAACTTCCAGAATGCATAATCACGTGGAATAGAGTCACCCATTATTTTTCCACTTTTACACTCAATTGTTAGGGGTCAAAATGTCATTCAACAAGCCTCTCCTCGTGGTTGGGAAATTTGTTTTCGTCACTTTTTCCTCAATTCTCAAAATTCTCAATTTTTGGATCAAGCAGCCAAACAATAGAAATTGAATTCGTCCATTTATCATCCAAAGTTCTTAAGCTTTAATGGAATCATTCTTGTATAAACAACCAATATCTCCAATCTCTTCTTGCTTGTTTGTATCAAGCATGTAAACAAAACAGGGCTATTGCATAATTGTAAGCCACCGTTTAACAACCCAACTCATCTTCTATTAAGGCATTAAACTTAATTAAACTAAAGCACTAACGAAACCACTATGTGAAATTTAATAATAATTTTTCTTGTATCCTCTTCGTTAGAGCCCAAGCCTTCAATTCTTCCAACACAGACCCAAAAACACACGAGACCCAATCGTCATCAAAAGAAGATAATACCATTGCAATAGAAGTCAGTATTCACTAATTTTAATTTACTTGTCCAGTCGCTACTGTCTAACTTTATCCAATAATTTCTCAAAGTTTGTACGCCTACTATAGTGACTCAAAAAAATCTAACATGAGCACGTTATCATTTCAAAAAGAGAAATTAATTACATGAAATGAATTACAACAGAAGTATAGTTTAAGATTTATACACACAGAAGCTGCTATCATTGTGTCAAAATACCCAATGGGTAGGCGATAACCAAACAGGATGAACTCTCTTAATTGCCTCTAAGTCTCTGGTTTAAAGTGGCCTCGTATGCTGAGACATGAAGAAAGAACCCCACAGTAGCTGTAAATATACATGCTGCTAATAAGTAATTCCAAACTACTTGGAGATGGGACACCAAACATATACATCACAGATCTATACTACCATGGCTGTTCCATAAGTTGAATGAAAATTAAGCGAAAAGAGAGAGGAGCCAGGACTCAAAGATAGGACAATTTACAACACATAATTACATACAACCAGACACATAGTCAACCCTTAGGAGGAAACAAGGTTAACTGTCTTCCAAACTAAACAGATAATGAGTTTCCTGGTTAGTTCCCTTCTTACATGGCTAGCAAGTTTTGATGTCATCACTGTCTAGTGTTTGTTTGCAATGCATGGAGAGACATTATCACGTCTTGGCCACGATGCATGTTTCACCTTCGACGGCGTTTTGTATCCACCTGAAAAGCCCATGGAACAGATAATTGGAAATGCGCCAAGTTGAAATTCATGCATTTTAATTGACTAGATTTTAGAAACTGCAGGTATATCATCGAAGTACCTTCATCTCAGCATTTAGGGTAGAAACATGAGAATTGTTCAATTTCTTCTGATGTTCCACACAATTATAGCAATAGAAATGATCAATTCTTTTGGCTTCCTCTGGGGTCAGGTCCATGCAAGTTGGATGAATCCTGAATGAAAAGTTGAAAGCATAGGTTTCAATGCCACAATTAAAAGTTTGTTGCTTAAAAACCAATTAGCTACGATCTTGCATGGGTTTAGACGCATCTAAAAAGGACATTGCCCAGAGAGAAATTATCACTTTTGGACAACACCCTCAAAGGATGTAAGCAAGTTTTAGAGATATTTTACAGCAATTTGCACCTTTAAATTTGTGTAGATGAAAATCCAATGCATATTATTGACATCAAATCACTATTTCACTCATTCAATTCCCACCAAAAGGATTAACATACTCCAAGAAGTTCAATATATAACACTTATTTCCACTCTGAAATATTTAACTAGAAGCACCTTGGTGTACATAATTTGTGGGCACAGAGTCATATAGTTGTATCTTTGCAAACACACAAGCCACTGCAATTGTATGAGTATGTGACTCCTAGTGAGAGTGGAAAAACAAACTTTTCAAAGATTAATTTATAAATTATAATTTATGTATTTCAAATAATAGAAATAAAATTATTCAAAATTAAAACTATGAAAGTTTTTAAATAAGAAAGATCAAAAGAATTTAAAAAGAGAAAAATTAAACAAAACACAAATAAAAATAATAAGTTAAAAGAAAAAAAGAGAAAGAAAAAAGATAAAAAAAATATTGAAGTAAATGTAATTGTGTAATTTTATATTATGCAACTAAAATCCTTGTTAACTTAATAATATAGTATAGATATATTTAAAGCCTCCTGAGACTGCACTTGCAATCATCCCATTTCCATGATGTAAAGCTACCTAGATATCATGAAGTTTGCAAATTTTAATGCCTGGCTTTATGGTATTGGTCAATCAGACACCCAGCCAGACAAAGACTTAATGCTCATTTACAGGAACACGCTCAAATGAAGTAATAAGCAACAGATAATTAAGATTCCATTTTCAAGTGGAGCACTGTTGCTACAGAATACATAGGTATTGATCTTCCTTGTGAACTGAAAATGCATGAGAATAGTTCTCAGTTCTATGATTTAGCTCAGGAGGGCCATCAGTGCAGTTCCTTTTAGAATGAAAATTTATATCTATACTTCATTAAGAAGTGAAAGCTCATATTATAAGTTTTCCATGTTCACATATTGTACTGTTTCCTAAAATTTTTGCATCGGTTGATTACTAATGTTATCCATCGCTTTTTTCTGTAAAACAGTCAAGCCCTATTTGTTATAAAGTTCATTGTGTTTGGCATGACACGACTAATGCATTTAGTGACTAGTTCAAAAGGTTTAAAAATCAGGAGACAAAAGGATTTATTAGAGTACTTAGCTTGCCCAAGTCTCACTAGCACGTTGAGAAAAAAAAATCCTGTAACTATTAAAGCAAACAGGCAAACAGACAAACAAACAAACATACAAAAAACTTGTATCTAATTTATCAAGTATGGGTTTGGCCAATTTAAATCTCCTGCCAACTGATTAGGTTTTAAGGTATTGCTATACACATCCGACAGTAGCCTTAATATTTATTGCCAATATGCACACATACATACATACATACATATATATATATACACAAAACAGAACAGAAAACTCGTTTCTCCTTTGAACTTGACATGTGGCACAACCTAATGATGATCTTTGATGCACGTATAATCCAACTTTTTAACCTAAAACTTGCCCTTATCATGAGTTTCCACCAAAATTCCCTTTTAACAGAAATAACAGAATATTAATTTCTTAAACTGATGAATGGTAATGAACAAGCAGCACCATTAGAACACAAAAGAGTTCCACAATTGGCTTACTCCATTTCCCAATAGTGTGGCCTTGCAAAGACAAACCCATAATAGCCTTTGAGCTCAACATGGAAAATAATTTCATAGGAACTAAGAAGCAAAGTGTAAAACACCATAAGCTCAAAGAAAATACACAAAGCTCCTCAACCTATATTTTGAGCTCCAATGATCTGAAATATTGTATATGAACCAAACTGGAAGGTAACAAGGTAGGTACCAAACGAATAAATGCAATAAAATGAACTGATAAATGATAATGGAGCACATAAACTCACCAGTCGCTACATCCTTCACACTGAACCATGAGGTCATCTGGATTATAAGGCATCTCACATTTACAGTACCTGCCACATCAAAACAAGCAAGAACAATCACAGACCTTATTCAACACAAACATTCATCAATGATTTTAGCATGCCCACTAGGACATTACTGAGTGGATGGATAAAAAAAGGATTAATATCCACCGGTAGTGGACACTTAAAAAACAATAGTTAAGATAATTACACAAGCCCAGTAATGAAGACAAAGGTAATATTATGAAATTAGATAATATCATTTATTGTAAATACTTTTAGCTACGCAAGGCCACAAGTCAAATCCGTCATCTAAATTATTAATCAACCCAACCTCAGTTGACATTCTTGTTTCATGTTTGATGAATATTTTAAAATTGGATAATTGAATTAAAAGCAACTGAAGTAAAAAGATGAGAAAAGTAAAGCTAAACGTAAGAATCATTTTTCAATTCATGAATATATAAGCAAACATATACACAGAACACACCCATTCCTAAAATGGGAAACATAATTGAGACAGAAAATTACACATTTTAGTCATTCAGTAGTTTAAACTTGTTTTAGTTCAGTTAACAAAAGTCACTTTATATAGACTAATCACTGTACATCAAAATCGCCAGAACCTTTTCTGATGACATTGATTGGTGAAAGAAAATAGAAACCAGGGAGCAGTTTCAACCTTCAGTCAAACAAAATTCTAGTAAGATTGATACATATCACCAATTCTAAGCAGTCCAACATATATCATCACGAGTGCAGTGAAAATCTCAAATATAAGCCAAAAAAAGTATAGAATTGGCTAACTTGAAAAGTTTCTCCAGTTTTGAATGAATTCTCTTCAAAGAACACAAAATTCAACAATCTAATCAAACACGAGAAAAAGCAGTAATAACTTCAATTTAAACCTACACGGCGACTCTGTCTGGATTGAAAGCACCAGTAACCGAATTGTATTCGAACCGCCAGAAGAAGTCGTCGTTTCCAACGGCGTCAAGCTTAGTGTAGTTCTTGAAACTGTGCACCGTACACCTGCCCTCAATAGTATCGGGACTCTGAATATCGAGGTGATCAGACAAAAACAGTTCTTTCGAGCCGTGGAACTGTCGACGTCCCCCGATCGACTCTTCCGGCCGGTAATACCACCTCACGTGAATCCTCACGTTCGCGCCACGGCTATCCGCGTCGATCTTCTCCACACGCGCCACGTACGACGGCTTTGACGAGTCCCAAGGCCTCATCAAAACGCAGTCTACAGCTGCAAAAACCAAAAAAAAAAAAAAAAATCAACCAAATAAATCTGAAACAACACAAAAATAACATCATCAACTCCGATACCAATTCAAGCAAGTATAGCACACATCGACATAGATAGCTGAAAGTAAGCTTGAATTCCAACTAGTCCTGACGAATTCGCCAAAACTCACGGCGGATAGTCTTGTTGATGTGCTTAACAGCGTAAGAATCGAGAGTGAGGCGGGCGGCTTTGGCTTTACCCATGTGCTGTACGGTAGACGGGCGGAGGACACAGCGCGTGCATGTAGCGAAGATTGTAGAGTCTCAAGAGAAGAAGCTCGAGCAGCTATTGTTTCTGTTCACTTTTACTTGCATACTCCTTTGCGCAGTGTGCAGGAGAGCTGATCAGGTGCCTGGCGGATTAGACAGTTGTACGGTGGTGATCAAATAAACGTGCGTGATGACTGACGTGGTGAGGGTAAATTTGCAATTTATTAAAGAACGAGGGTCATATCAAAAAAGGGGGGAAAAGAAAGAGAAAAGGTTGTAGTGCAGTTGCTAACGTAGTAACTGCTTGTCTGAACAACAAACATTCGACTCGAAACATCCATATGGAAATTTTTGTAGGAATTATATCACAACAGATTTACCAAACCAGAACGAAACACTGAGCCCTTTTCCATGACATACATTGTGTTTCAATGAATCCAGTATACAAAGAATAGAGTATACAAACGGCACAACGGAACCATCGACTTTGATTACAAAGCCAAGGTTTGATAAATAGAGATGGAGCCTTCTTTCTTCTCTATACACGAGTGACTGATCTTTGAAACAGAGAAATTTTTGAGGCATCACCACCAATCTCTTCAAAAACTATTAGCAAATTCCGGGTAGGCTTCAGCCATGACCGAGGCACGTGGTACCTGAGACGCCGACAGGGTCAGCCCATCAAGAATGTCTGTAATAAAAATGCTTTCAGAAGTCGAGATACATACCATCTTTGAGTAGGTTTTCCACAGCCATGTTGGCACTTTGGCTGCCGGTATGTCCCTGCATAGCTGCACCTGTCGCATTGGCCTTTCGCGTGGGCAGTCCAGTATCTTCCAATGCTCTGGCCATTTATCCATGCTTGGCCCTTGCCCATGCTACCTAAGTCCAAGGCCAAGGGTTTATTCCCCAGAGGTGCGTTGAAGTAAGCCTGCAAGTGAAGTATGGATAGAATGCAGGTCAAGGCACAGATGTTTCTTTTTATTTGTAAGTGTATAATTTTAAATGTATTTTATAAAATTACGCAAAAAGTAAGAGACAATTAAAACTAAAATTTAAAAAGTAGAATGAATACGTCCCCCGTGGACAGATGCAATAGAGCCATTTAATTAGATTCCAGGAAATCAAATATTTTATAAAGCCAACTGAATCCTTCTGTCATATATGATGTATATATTTCGTCACGTGCAGCAGGAAACCCTTCAAGAACCCCTTCTTGCCAGGTTTTTACATATGTTTAAAGTCGACTTTGTTTATTTTCAAATTTTAACTTCTATTTTTAAATATTTTTTATTTTAAAAATTATGTTAAAAAAAAGAAAAAAAATTAAAGTTAAAAAATATAATAATTGAATATGTATTTTTAGGGTTGATAATTTGAAAATAAACATTTGAATTAGTAGTTCAATACAGTGTAATCACACTGATCATCAGTGAACTCGAATTATGCCGTTTGTTTCTTACTAAGCGATCCCAACACGTCGAAATAGCTAGCTTTCGAGAGAAGAAATCACTTCATCATTCGGTATTCTCACAATCCAGATGCATCATAAAACTTTGTGAAGGTAAGGCTAAAAATGGTACCTTGTACCAGGTAAGTGGCTGTTGCTTCCTTTGTGCTAAGGACCCTTTTAACCATTCAACAGGAGAACTTGTACTTGGGGAGGCTACGTTTGTGGCTTCTCCTTTTAGTCCAACCTGGAAAAATGTTATTTAAAAAGAAAAAAGAAAAAAAGACAAGTGTGTTCCATCCGAACTTACCCAAAATTTGCATGATCAGACATGCAAAATGAGCAATATAGAAGCCAAAGGTGATATCACGAACCTTGTACGACCATTTTTGCCTGGATAAGTCCCAAGGTCCATCGTCCACACCATGTAAGAGAACTGGTCCAAGGACTCCAGTGCTCCACGTTTCAAAACGATGGCCTATGTTCTTGAAATCGAAAAATTGATGGCATTAGTGTGGAAATCTATCTATGGAAATGCTGTAAACCAGGAGAGTTGGAGAGTTTTTTTCAATTAATGTGTAGCATATTTAAGGTTAAGGAAAGGGATAGGGCAACTAACGGGCAATCCAACTGCTACACTGAGTAGTGCAATGCTGTTCATTCCAGCATGCAAGTTGACGGATTTTGTGAGAGTGAATTTTCTGTTTTCCCGAGTCCCAAAAGCCGATCCTGCGATGAGCAGACATTTCAGCTCACATCAGAAGATATCTGCTTTCTACACTTTGCTTTTGATCAAAAAACAGTTTTTCTTGTGCCACAATAGGAAAGTTGTCTTATTAACAACCTCCAAAAGAGAGCGAAAAGATTATGTAATACCTGAGAGTTGTCCGTTTATAAACACATGCAAGGCATGGCCTGCAGAATCTACGGTGAGAATGGGATGTCGCCCTCCATGTAGAAAAGATTCAGACGGATTTATCATGACACTGCAAGGATTTTTGGCAAGTATTAAGTTAGTTCCTATGCATGAAAACATCTTCGTAATCGCCTCTGTTACATTGTGTCTACCTGGTCGTGTACCATAGGTAATCGCTCGTATCTCTGGTGACATTTAACTGCTCCAAAAGGCCAAAAACAGCAAATTTTGCATCAACGTCATTGACGGATGCATCTTCACTGAACGTCTCCCATGAGAGCATTCGCTCATTTGTCGGCAACATTTGTGCCCTCGACGTTTTAGACGTAACCTATATGATGCAAATTCAATTCTTAAGATGGTTAACTAGAGCCATTGCGATCGTGAGAAAGGTGAAAGTGGATATTCACGATGTGACTCACCGTAGCAGTGTTAAAAACGACATTTTTGCAGTCCGGGAGTACGCTGATCGACCAAGGAGGCAGATCATAGAGCTTGTTTCGGAATGTCACCCTTGCAGCTTTGTCCCAGTGGTAATTTGACAGAAAAGCTGCACAGTGGCCTGACTTTGAAGAAAATACGTGTGCCTGGAAACAGAGTCATGGAGACATTCTGGTTGAGACAAGAGGGTAAGATCACTTTATGGCAACTAAGACTTGCAAAGTTTTGCACTAAGAAAATGCATTATGCTATACGAAGCTTTTAGAGAATACAGAATGCATGGAATTGTCAATACCAAAAGGCGAGACGCACACCTGTTCGTACTTTCCTAAAGCAGTAACAGTAGGATCAGCAGAAATCAGAGCTTGCTCCGATAACTTAATTGCCTTGTGCAATTCCTTTAGATGATCATACTTGGGATGTCTGGGTAGGCCTAAAGGTGAGGAAGTGATGGGATTAGATATGATGCATCACACAAAACAAGTCAAAGCCTGGTTTTCGCTCTATTCTTCTCTTACCATACTCATCGATAGGAGCATCATAGTCGTAGCTGGTAGTAATGAAAGGACCTCCAGCTGTTCTTCCAAAGTTGGTTCCTCCATGATACTGGTCAGAAAAGGATACAACAAAGAAGCACATATAATGCATTGTCACGTGTTTATAAGCAGCTTAAAATCTGTATTTACAAGTATTTGCACGGACAAAAACGAGAATATTGCCTCTAATCAACTAACTCACATTATCTGATGACTGAACTATTAATCCTATGAATCTGAAAGATGTATGATTTTCTTACCATGTAGTAGTTTACAAAGGAGCCTCCTTTCTGGATGAACCTGGCAACAGCAAACGCCATATCTTCAACTGGGCGGTGATGAATTGGTCCGCCAAAGTCTTCAAACCTTGAGACAAAGACAACGACAGGTAAAAATCCATCAAGTGCTCATCAGTCACCAAAAATATAGGGAGTGGTAAAGTACGAAGCTACCAGCCAGTCCAAGCCTCTGTCCATATTGTGGGCTTGTAAGGTTTGTTTGGGGAAAAATAATCACAATAAAAACCGTTGCACGTGTTAATCTGTCAACAAAGCCTTCATGAACAAAAGAGCTATATAGACCAACATTAAACTAGTTGTCAATTAGCTCGACTAGAAGAGTTAAACAGAATGATAAAAGTTATCTCTTTTATGCTGTTAAAAACACATTACCACTGGATCTGGCGCATCATCTTCCTTACACATAACCCACGGCACCCCAGTGCCTAAGTCGACAGCCATTTTTGCTGCCCAAGACATGTACGCGTGACCAGCAGCACCAAAGTTCTTGGTTTCAAGACCATACTCATTTTCAATCTACATTATAACAAGAAACTTGAGTATAAGCCCTTCAAACAAGAATAAACCACTAAGTTTATGAATTCCCTACTAATATGCTTTTCTATGCAAATGCAAGACAATATATTGATATGTCCCCAACATTCATTCAGTCCCAACTTTCATTTAGAAACAATACAAGAAAGAATCAAATGGTACAAAAGACAGAAAACATGCCTGGGAGAGAATGATTGGGCCACCTTGAGACTGAAACAGCTTCTCATTCTTCATCATTGCAACAATTTTCTGTGTAAAACTCTGCATTGCCATCTGCAACATCCCAAAAGGGAAAATTCAATATATCACACAAAAAATCATGGAAAGTGTTACCTTACCTTACCCTTTCTTGAAATTCCCGCACTCAGACACCTACCTTGAAAGGCTCATTGTCAGTCCTGAAGCTAATGCCTGGAACATACTTCAACCAGACAGGAAAACCTCTGTAGCCGAAAGCAGAATAATCACAATAAACTCAATTATCTGACAGATAATTTACTAGTTTAAAAGAAATTCACTTACCCAAAGTTCCATTCTGCACAAACATACGGTCCAATACGAAGATGTAAATACATCCCTGCTTGTTGGACCAACTTTATGAACTTAACTAAATCATATCTTCCTTCAAAGTTGTACTAGAAAAACCCAAAAAATCAAGCACATTAGAGGGCAATTTATGTTACAATAAACGGCAAGAAAAGTTCGTTAAGTAATGTGAATAAAGACGAAAATACAGTTCCAGGTGAAGGCTCATGAAGGTCCCAAAAGACGTAAGTGTCTATAGCATCCAATCCTCCATCTTTAGCCTTCTGAATAAGCCCTTTCCACATCTGCATTGTAAAAAGAAATTGATCTTTAAACCCAAAAAATTGTCAAAAATACTGTAAATCAAGATGATGATGATTTGTGTACATCAGGGGTGCTTCTTGGATAATGAATGGAGCCAGACAAGAGGATTCTTCTCTGGCCATTGATGATGAGAGCCTTTCTGTCATATGTAACACTGCAATGGGCGAGCTGAAAAACTAAACTAAGGAACATACATAGGAAGAAGCACTTCGAAGCTGAGATAGCTTCCATTATTGGTTCCAAGTTTTTTGCTCCCTAACAGTGGAGAAAGTGATAAGGAGAGAACAAAGCTTTAGCTACTTGGGAGGGAAATAAATGACAAAGTGAGAATGTGTGAGTTCACTGACAGAAAATGTGACATCTTAACAGGATTTATAGAGAGCAGAGATAATGAATGAATAAAACGCGCCCCTTGTCCATGGGATGTAATTATGCTGGCATTGCATTCATGTGAACTCAAGGCTTCCACAGAAGACTGCTGCAGTTTTCCCCACTTTTATAGTGATTGCTTCTTTAACGATCTGCACCGTAGAGCATTTTTTTCAGATGCAAAGTAGGATACGCATTTTGTTTGTTCTCTCTTTTTCCTTGGTCTTTTTTTTTTTTAATGGAGGTTTTTACAAGGAAATGGCGTTCTAATACTCCCACCTTATGTTTGGTTGTAGTATTTTGGAGAGGAACAGAAAATGCTGAAAAGAATATTAAAGAACTTATCTACTTTCGTATTATTTGATTGAAAGGATTTTTAATGAGAAAAGGAAATTTTAAAAAGAAGAAATAAATTTAGCAAAATGTTTAAATTAAGATGTCTTACAATCTAAAAAAGTTAATGAAAAATTGATAAGAAAATAGCGATTGTGAAATTTCTGTATGGGAGAAAAGAGAGTTAAATTAGTTTCCTCTCATTTCCTCCCCATTTCATAGGAAAAATGAATTTTTCCTATTTATAGTCTTTTACATGACATTTTTCTTATTAGCCAAACAATTAAAAGGAATTCTCAGTATTTTCTTTTATTGTTCTCTTCAAATTCAAAGAACCAAACATAGTGTGATGCTTTACAGAAAGAAAGAAAACCAGTGGAATAATGTAATTAAGATATTTTAGCCAAAAATTGTTTTTCACCAAGTAAAAAGAAATTTCAGAAGGAACATACATCGTAATGCGTTGGGAAAGAAGAGGAAAGAAATCTGTTTAATTCATTCAGGAAATTGATGCTTTACGTGAGTGCGTTCAGAAAGATACTTCTTTTTTCTACTGTGTGGAACAAGAGAAATGCTTTATCAATCTCATTTTTATTTTTTTTATTTTTGGTTATGTCAGCCCAACACTTTTCCTTAGAAAAAGTGAAGGAAAATGGATCTTCCCATTTCCTTTCTAGTTCCATTTTTCCTTTCGGCCCATTTTGAAATTGATGAATGCAATTATGGAATATCACTATCTGGATTTCCAAGATAAGCGCATTCAGATTGCTTTAGTTGGGACCTCGTTATTTATTTCAATTCAATTGATGAGCATTCGTAACAATTAGTATAGAAGTGAAATATTGCAAATATATATATATATATATATATATATATATATATCTTTCTACTATAATTGAAAAAGTTATGTGATAATAGCTATTTAAAAATGAATTAGTGGGCATTTGGCTAATCTTATTGTTAATATATTATATGATCTTGTAAATTAAAGATTGTTTATAAAACTTACGAGTTTATAAATATTATTTTAAAAATAATCTAGTAAGATGCTTGAATTAATGAGTTTGTAAGATATAACTGGATTTTGTAATATAAATAATCATAATTTTTAACATGACAATTAAAAAAATATGTAATATCATCAATATAATATAAACACACACATATATATATTTACCTATATATAACTCATAGACCCAATAAATAATAGAAGATTTAAACACATTCTTGGTTTAAAAGTCTCACAAGTCATTACTAATTACATACGCACGCCCCAACCTAATACAAACAAATTTGTGTCATTTTTTCAATGCATAATGTGACATTTCAATAAAATGTGTCAAAATAAGTTAAAATTATCCTTATTTTTTACACGGAATAAATAAATTTCAAACATCTCAAAGTTATAACCTCTTTTTAAGAAATTATCAAAGCACATAAATTATTTTGAGAAGGTTATAAGTTTAGACAAACATGGAGTGGCAATTTGCAAAATAAATTTTGCACTGAATTATGGAACGAAAATCAAGATATATATGAGCAAGCGACACGTCCATACATTAACTCAATCATTACTAATTCTTCCTTCGTCGGTAATCAATCCACTTTTGATTGATGAAAATATGATGTGGATGACTATCCTAGTAGACAGACCATTGGACCACGTTCTCTAAAGATTGATTGATAATATGATGAAGTTAGATAGCCATCCCAATCATTAACCCATTAGGGCCCTCCCTTCACGGCATTGCTATAGCCTCAATTATTTCCATGGCCAATGTGATGGCCACACCTCATCATCCCAACACGAATAAATTTCATGCACAAAAAAATGTTAGTTGAGACCAATCATCTCTTAAGCTTCAAAAATTTTTCAAGTTTCCACTACATTTGCTTAAAAATTTAAATGTGTTCTTATGGGATTTTTTTTAATTATGTAAAATAAGTGCAAGAAAGAGAAAAAAAATTAAAAATGCAGTGATTGAAATATCCATATTTTATGTGAAAAACGAAACCAAACATAGCCACATGCACTTCCAAACATATAAAATGGATAAGATTAGAGAGAGATAAAAACAAAGAAAGTGCATAAAATGAGAACGAAATTTGGCAAGTGAGGGAGGCAACATTGGATGCCTTTTATACAAAATCAACTTGTCATACCATTGTTAGTACACGTGTTGGCATATTTATTATAAAAAGCATAAAAAAATATTTAAAATGATAAAATAAAGAGAATTTGAAAAAAGAAGAAATCTTGAGAGAAAGTACAAAAAATTTAAAGAAAAAATAAAAAAAATATGTGATTTTACTTGGTGCACAAATATTTAAAAAAAATGATAAAGATCAAAAAAATTTTAAAAATAACGAAATTTAAAAAAACATGAGTAAAAATTGTGAATTAAATGAAAAAAGAAAAGCAAATAATATGAATAATAAAAATATTTAATAGAAGAATAATTATATAAATTTATTTTCTACCATTAAAAATTTTTATTAAAATAATAGTATAGTATAAATATAGATATGTGTGCGTTACTCAAAGAAGAATACAGCATGAATATGACGTGTGTGTGTGTGTGTGTGTGCATGTACACACACAAGAGGGACACGCCGCATGTGACGGGCAATTATTGACCGGTCCCGTCATATTTTACTTTGTTGTCTGCACTGACTGAACTAGAATGTCGGTTACCTCATTCATAGCTATTTCAATTTTCAATGCCGTGACATCCAAAGTCATGGGTCACGGGTACCTCTTCACGAAGTCAATTACCCCAATAATACAAGCCCACGTTTATTTCAGATTTTTTGTTTTTTGAATAAAAATTTCATTATACAGTGAAATAAGTAAATGCACCACCTTGTACTGAACCCTCTAGTTTAATTATAATGCGTGAATCGATTTGAATTGAGTCTTAAACAAGTCATTTATAGCATTAACTTGTACTTGAAGGAATGCCAAGAAACACATCATGTAGGGTGATGATGCGTTTCTTCATGCCCGTGAGTCCACCTTTTATTATTGCCCATGAAACCTATTTCCCTCTTTAGCACTCTATTACCATACATGAAATTATGTAATTCGTGAATTTGTGCCGAGTAATTTATTCAATGATGTGTCAACTTTTTTTAAAATGGTTTGATGACGTTTCAGTTTTTTAAAATTATGAATTACATTTTATTGTGTGCTAAAATAATGATGACATAGCCATGATACACGTCATCATATAAAATATTCAATGCAGACCCACTAAGTCTATTAGACTATATTGGTTTTAGTTCTTAGGTGTATCTTTAGATATACTTTTATTAAAAATTCTGTAAAATTAAAATAAAAATAGGAAATTTAAAAAATATAATAATAGTAAAGTGTGATTTTTAGACAAAAATCTGTCAACGAAACATAACCTTAAATCATCTATTTCTCCATCCTATTTATATAAAAATTGTCATGTACGTTGTTTGTATTATGCAACAATCACATAAACTCATATTATACACTGATGACGAAAACAGAGAGGATATATGAAATAGAGGATCTGATTTATTATCATTGTGATAAGCTGCTACCCTACCAGAAAGGAAATGAGATAAGGTTAGTACGTGTCAACACACGGCTTGTCGCCTGCTACATAGATGTTGACACTAGCTTGTGGCCACTGAAGATGCCAGACAACAATCCATCATGACAGTTGCAAAACAGCAAGCCTAATCTTCTCCACCACACCTCCAAAACTGCCCCACAAGAAGAACAAAGAATGCTTTTACAACAAGAGAAAATGAGTGCTAAAGAAGGCAACAGATATGAGAAATGAGGGCTAAAATGATTGCTTATTGATGCCACAAGGAAATCAAATTTGCCTTCATCTAAAAAACTCTATTTTCCAGATCAGCATAATGTCCCTCAATTTTCCACTCTGAAACCAAATGCATACTTGGCTACATTGCAGATCCAAACTCCAGTATTTCTCATTGTCAACATTCCCTGTGTATTTTGACTGTTAATACATTCAATATATAGTGCATAAGGAAGTTGTAGTTCAGGCTAATATTCCACAAAACTGCCAAAATTGTAAAACTTCAGCGAACCAAGCATTAAATTAATGTGGCTTGTGTTATGATTCGAACCATCTTTTAAGCTGCTTGGAGCCTTGTTTCTTGTCATCAGTTTGAACGGAGTCACTCCCCGTGAATTTGGATCTGTATTGTTTGATCAACAAGTCGAGCTTATCCACTACATCCCGTCCCACCGGGTCATTCTTTTTACTCCGTTTCCTGTTCCTTGGACCATTGCCATCTTTCAGTTGTTCAGATTGATCTTGCAAGATCCTTCTTTTTCTTTGCTTGTCTGCTTTTCTGCTTTCATGTTCTTTAACAACATTCAGGGTACCTCCTTCTGGTAGAGTTTCCTGACCATCAGCCTGCTTTTCTTTTTGCTGATGTTTGGCTTCTAGCTTTGACTTTTGTAGCTTACTCTCTGATGAAAAACTCTTCCTCGTACCTCTTTGAGAACCTTTCTGTTTCTTGGTAAGACCGCCTTCTTCAACTCCAGTCCCTTCGGTAAATTTGTTCTCCACTCCCCCCTTCATATTATGAGAAGCCTTCAACGACGCATTGGCATCTCTGGACTTGCGTTTTCTTGACTTGATATTTGTGCTGGAACCCATTGTGCTTAAATGGTCGTTTGCCGTCTTATCCTCTTTAGCATCGCAAGAAGCCTGCTGCTGAGCTTGAATCTTTTCTTTCCGAAGCTTCAGCTTCTGGACATTGTCTAAAGCAAACTCCACAATTGGGCGATGTTCAGGATCAAAAGTATCTGTACATCATTAAGAATACTGCATTAAAATTAGTGACATGCATTCTAAAGGACAATGGCACCAAAGTTTTGGCATTCCATCTAAGTAAATAGTACAAATCTCCAATAACTGAATCAAAGATGATGATTTGCTAACTAGATACTAACCGGGATTATTATTAAGAACTCTTAGGGCGACGAGTGCATGTTGGTGCTCCGTGAACTCCAAAAAAGCCACTCCACGTGGACGGCTTTTTTCACCTTTTCCTTTTTTTGAATCCCTCAATATCTTAATCTAAACATGAACAAAAAATGTTATGTAAATGCTTCTCTATGTTGACAATTGTTCAAAAGTGTCTCTTTAGCATTAGAAACCTTCTTACTACAAACCAAAATCAACCTGCCGAATTGAGGGTTTTTGCTTTGTGGCACGAGAGATAACTGCATCCACAAATAGTTGTTTAAGCTCATTTTCTTTCATGGTCTTTGGTACATTATACACAATAAGCCTTGCCCTCGATACACAAAAGTTTGGCGACTTAAACTTGGCCATTTTATCTTCATGCAACCTACAACACATGTTGGCAGCAAAATGATCACCCAACAGTGGTGAAAGATTTCAAAAGACAAAATCTCCACTCAAGAACCTAAGAAGCATTCACATAACAGACAAGAACTGAGAAGCAATTAATGCTTATTAGGATCAAAGAGCTCATAATTCTAACTTCAGAACATTACAGAGGAACTTATTTAACACCAAAAATAGCATGGCAGCCCAAAGAAAGATTTTTATTCAGTTATGCACTCAATTTCATGGCCTGCACCTAAATTTTCATATTTCCATAATAATTTCAGAGTCCAAAATACTTACTTCTTGCGTTTTGACATATCACTCACAGAAACTCCTTCTGCTGCAGGCATCCCTTCCAAGATAAGACCCTCCTGTTGAGAGATGGATAAACATAAAACCGGATGTTAGAATTATATTGCTGCATGAGCAGAGAACCTATAGATGCCAATGCCACGTATCCTTGGAAAATAGCCATGCAACTTTCAGATTAGAAAGAAATGACAAGAAATGAATGTTAGAATTATACTGGATGTTAGAATCATATCAATGCATGAACAGAGAACCTATAGATGCCAATGCCACATATCCTTGGATAATAGCCATGCGAATTTCAGATTAAAAAGAAATGGAAGATCTTGAATGTCAACCTTTGCCAGGTAAAGATTACGGTTATCATGATCCTCTTTTTTGGCTTTCTCCAACGCCTTATCATGAGCTGTTTTCTTGTCCAAAGCCTTCAGCACTTTCACCAGTCGGCCTTTTATCAAGATACCCGGGCCAGTAACACTGTTGGCAGCTGAAAACGCGGCATTGGCAGCATCTGTTGTTGTAAACTTGAGAAATCCAGTTCCTCGGGGACGTCTGCAGAAATATAGAATAAGCTCATAAAGCCAAGACAATGTATAATGAATATGGAACACTGTCCAACAAAAGCGCCTCCTTACTTTGTGACTTGATGAAGAACCGGTGCAAAGGATTGCACTTCACCAAAAGCTGAAAAGCGTTGTTTCACTTCCTCAGTAGTGACATCAAAGGGAAGATTGCTAATGAAAATTGTCCTCTGCAACTCATCTTCTTCTTGAGTTGACTTAGCAGTTTTTGTGTTTCCTCCATGACCACCTGCTGTGGCAGTGGCATGCATTCCAGATGCATCGCGGAATGTCTTTTTAACGGGCACAGATTCATCATCAATATTTTCTTTAGACTGTCCTGAATCACTGCCGCCAGAAACATTTCTAGAAGATGATGAAATGACGTTCTTAAGTACATTTTTGGCAATCTCTGCCTCTTCCTCAAAATCAATGCCACTCTTACTTTCATTCTCATCAAATGAAAAATATTCATCTGTGGCGTCATCACTATCATGCATTTCTTGGGATTTTTGGACTGATTCCACATCACTACCCCCTGATTCACTACTACTTCCATCATCCTTATCCTGTTCTGTGAAAACCACAACTCAACCAAGTGAGATGTAGTGAAAGTACAATAACATCCAACCAATAGCAACCAAATTTTGTCTGAAGTACACACCGAAAATAACTTGTGAAACATGAGGTGAAATGTAAGGCACAATCGTGGCAGACAAATAAACAACAGATTTGCAAGAAGATTAAAGTAAGATTCACAGTAGCTACATATTGAAGAAGATTACACATGACATATCTTCCAAAAAACACTTCAAAGAGGAAAGGGGACCAAATACCATCTCCTGTAGCAGCAGCATGATTACTGCCAGATGTATAAATCTTCTTCGGAACAGCCCAATCAACAGCAATGGGCCTTTTACCAAATTTTTTCCCATTGAACTTCTGGATAGCCTGCAAATGTAGAGAAACTCGCTTGGAAATAAATCTTAAGAGATGTATGGAATAATGTTCCTAACAAGCATTCAGCAAGCAGTTGATGAAACAAGAAGTATGCTATAAAAGGGAATGCAAACAATATTATCTGTATCCCGACAATGATTTAAAACCTGAAACATTGATCAAATTGGACAACTTATTCATCTGTTTGACCCATTAGCACAACTGGTTGGCTCGGAGTACATTGTGCATACATACATGCATGTTTTGTGAATTGATTAGATAAAAAAAGTTGAGGAAAATGAACATCTCTAATGAAACAAATAATTCAATCACATTGAAGCAGCAGGTTTACTCAAGAACACTCAGCAGCAATTTCCTTATCTTCCTTACCAATGCAAGAAAGAGGTTAAGGGAAGAGAGCAAAAAATTAAAGAAGATGAAATATACAGGGGCAGAGAGGAGAGTTTTCCTTGACCTCACAAAAAGTAGTTGTTAGTGCCAGAGCAAAATGGCTGGGGTGGCAAACATAATTTCATTATATATGTCTGAATCCATGATTCTCAGTTTAGATGAAGATATTATTGTTTAAACAATAACACATGCTCCAAATTAAATCAACTAACTCAAGTTTAAGTACTTTAGAATTGGATTTTTTGCTAAAACTAGACTGCAACTTGAAAAAACATATATTGGTAGAACAAAACTGAAAAAAGAAAAAGAATACAAAGAAAAGTTACATCACATAAATTGTTCAACCCCACCATTAATAATCGAAATGCTGACTATTCTCAAACTTCCCATTTTCATTCTGTTATCTCTTCAGGGCAACATTGCTTCTTTTCTAATTTCCCTTCCAGTATTCTGCTGGAGGGTAAATCATTCAGCAAGGTTTCCCATCCCCTTCCCCAGTAGAGACATTTCTAGGAATCTTATACAATTCCTCCTTTGCACCTCATTTCCTACACTTAACTCCAGAAACTTCTGTCAATAGTTGCTGGTGTCAATGAATCAGAACCCACCATTAAACCATACAGCTCCTGGAATCATGGCCAAACAGCTCACTCGTCCATCAAGTCTTCTAATTTGTGTTGAGTTTTTTGCTCATGGTTTTTATGGTATAAACAGACCAGATTGATGACAACTTCCAGTTGAAACAGGATGAACCAGACTGGTTTTAGAAACATTGACCTCAGACTATTCTAGATCAAAACTAGTAATAAATCTGTTTGGCCAAGACTAGGCCTGCATCAAAGCGTCTCTATATGCTTATTTATCCATTATCAAGTGAGAACTTAATTGGGCCAAACATCTCATAGATATATCTATGTATGTATGTCTCATTCTTTCATTGTCCATAATGGTTTATTAACACAAAATTGGCAGACAAGCTACTTCCTACATCCAGTTGCCACATCAACATTAAGAGAAATTCTGAGTCTCAAGTTCTTTCCAGTGAAACAATATTCAGAAAAGACAAAACATACATTTTCTGCTTCTTGCTTTGTTGTGAATTTGACAAATGCAAATCCTTTAGATAACCTGGAAAATGGAAAGAAGGGGGAAGAATAATCAAACACGAGATGCAAGTGTATTAAGAAATCTATAACAAATGCAAAACATTACCCAGTCTTGGGATCTTGAGGAATAACCACATCCCACACAAACCCTACAGCAGCAAACATATCTTTGATCTCAGCCACTTTAACCTGCACCCAACAATACACAGAGTGGGAAAAAAGGCATAATGTCAGGTTTAAAACAAAACCCACAAAGATACAAGTAAAAATTGCAAACATAAAGTATCCATATTAAAATCACAAATAATGAATATCAATTCAGAAACTAAAAACTTGATTGGAAGGATAAGAACCTTGAATGGAAGATTTCTCGCTATCACTTTCCACTTCCGAGTCTTAGAGCCCTGGTCAATACATCAACAGTCAAAATTTATGTTGATCAATGGAAGGAATACTTTAGAGGAAACAAGTACATGTCATACCAGGATTCAAATCATTCAAACCAACAGACAACAAATTATAACCTCAAAAGCTACTGCCAAACAGAGCCTAAGGTCCTTAATCATTCACTATAATTATTTCAATTTCCCTTCTGATCTTCAAATTGATATGTGAAGGTGTTTGAAGTTTTGAGTCTTTTAAAACAAAAAAAAAGGGTACTGCAGCTAGTTTTATATATTCATGTTGTTTTCAGGGGAATAATAACTTAAGGTAGTTCTATTGTCAATTTTGTTGGGCTAACCAAAAAAATTGGGCCATTGGGATGATGTATAAAACCAGTACAACCTAACCCAAGGTTTGGAGTTCAAAACTGGACTAAAGCCCAATAAAACAATACCCAGCATTTTGTTTATATTGTGTAGGGCTATAGAGTTGCGTTGAAGATTGCCACACCCAACCCAATGGCTATTGCCACACCTTATCTAAGCTTCCCCCACACCAAAGGCTTGTTTTACATGGCATACAAATGTGAAAAATGGAGATTATCAGTGTTAATATTAACAGCTTAATCACGGCCAATAATTAATATTATGAAAACCAATCCATCTTCGTAGCATTTTCTGTGTGAGAAGCTGATGGCACATTCCAGTTTAGGTCAAATATATATTTATAGTATGACAAAGTGTTGACATCACGTATAACATGATTCTACCTCTCCACCTAGCTGGCGTGCCCAAACAGACCCTCCATGTATCTCTTTCTGGTGTAGTGCTGCAACACACTCACGAGCTGATTTTATGCTAGTATAGAACACAGATGAAGCATTCATTTTGCATCCATCTTGAGCTAGTCCTGAAAAAGATTACATATCTCATCACCTATAGTCTCACCAAATAAAGGGAAATAGGTCACATGGAGACATTGATGCATTGGAAATGCTGCAGGAGAGTATGGTAAGCAACAAAAAATGATTAGAGACCAAGAAATAGTTGCTAGTGTAAATGACAGGTGGTAAATGGATCGTCATGAATAAAATCATGATAACTGAACAAGCAATTCCTGTTAGAATAGAGAAGGAATTTTAAAGACATTTCAAGGCAACAGGACGGATTTTGCGGATAAGTATAAAATGCCCAAGCATTTGCAGATGTTTGTGCAGGGCTTTATTGGACTCAACACAGGCAAAGTGTTGCAAATTTCTCAAAATATTCAAAATTTCATCCAGGGGATAATCAACAAAACAAGAAACTTCATATTTATATTATCATTGGTGCCCATAGCTAGTGTCTGAAAAGAGAGATCAAATGTCCTTTACCATGATGCTCAAGTTCTTCCTCTGGAAGAGGGTATGTGACAGAACATACAGTCCCAAACTCCCTTGCTAGATGATGAACTTCTTCCACCATATCAGCATTAAGAAGACCACCAAATATGACTGTTTTAGCAACCCTGTTTAAGAGAGTGAACCAGAATAAAGCAACTGAATAACTAAACATAAAGGTGATAGCTTCAAGTTGCAGATAAATTTAATTTATCAAAGTTCACAGCTATCACTAAGCTTTTCCACATCAATGTTAATAAAATAAAGGTAGAATTTTTTTCATCAAGGTCCCAAACAGACTAACCGTCAGAACTAAATCCACTTCCAGCTGCCATCAAATGCCAGGATAACCACATTGGTATTATGGACATCGTAAATAGGGAAATGAACTTGGGAATACGAAATAGGTAACTCAGTGTTTTAAAGACAATCTACGAATGTTCCTAAATCAGATCAGGCAGTAGCATCAAGTTTAAATGCCCAAATCCCAGTCAGATTAAGAAATGGTAAACAGCATAACATCTCACACATGAGTCCTTAGAAATTTCATAATACTAAGCACAGAAATTTTGCACTTGAAATTAAAAGTGTACTTATTCACTCAACTTTAGTCTAATAACTCAATGAAAAGCCAGTAGAAACGATTTTATATTTTTTTAATTTCATCTGTTTCCTAAAGGCAATAACCAGCCCTGTAGATATCCTAATCATGATATCTGACCACACTTTATGCATGTCCAAGCACTCATTCTTCAAATTTACAGAAGTAAAACCTTCAAAGTAGAAGGAAAATAGTTCACCATTCTAAGCACTTTATCAGAATTTCTCCACTCAAAGCTACCAATTAAATTCTAAAGAATAACTAAAGACCCAGACAAAATGTGTATATACAAGATAAAACTCCATATTTCTAGCAAAAGTGGTCAATTTCTCACGAGAGCAGTCACACAAGCTTACGTCAAACTTCACGAATTTGTGTTGCTTATTCTATGATTTTCTATCAAACATACCATAGGAAATTTGTTTAAAATATTGCTTCATCTTATATTCGCAGAAAAAAGACTTACCAGCAGTACAAATAATACGTTTGGCATACAAGAACTAAGCATTGATAGGCTCATTCAAACAAATTTATTTGGCACACAAATTTATATGATCCATAAAATTACCAATGCCAAAGAATAACTAAAGACCCAAAGAAAACGAAGATGAGCATTTCCAATCTCAAAAGATGTAAAAATTTAAAAATAATTGATAACGTCACAGTTTTCCATATCAAAAGTAGTTTAGCAAATATAATTTCAAGAATGATAGATATAATATATCAAATGATGGGTCTGGCATCGGAAACAACACCTCTGTTTCTCAGTACTATTCCCCTTGTCAGCAAGACCACTGGAAACGGCTGCTCCTTTTCTTTTATCCCCTACGTCACCTAACCATTTTCCCATTAATAAATAAATAGTATAAAATAACAAAAGATGAACGTAAGGGTAATATGAGTCTATAGAAGCTAGAACCTTTTTCCTGAAATTTTGAGGCATTGTCGATTTTGTCCGTCACAGCAGTGATAACAGCCTTGTCATTCTCTGGTTGGACACCATCTCCAGATTGAGCTACATAAAGGCAAGAAACCGAAAATCAACGATAACATTTATCAAATTCAGCATAGAATAGAAGAAACACATAGGGAAAAAATTACAGCATTCAGCCATGAATTTACTGATATTCTGGATAGCTGGTGAACGCGTATAAACAGACCTTTATTTACTTTCATTCGACGTTGGTCGAGAGGAGCACGATGAGTGGCTTGTTTAACAACAATCTTTCTGCCTCCAACAGTCGAACCGTTTTTCATCTCAATGGCTCGATTAGTATCTTCAACAGCAGCGCTTTACTCATATTCAAAATCCAAAAAATTAATATTGGCAGTGTTATTAAAATCCAAAAGATAATGCTATAAAGCAAATTCAACTTACAATTGAACATAGCCAAAGCCACGGTGTTCAGTAGATCCTGACAGATAAACAAAACAAAAAAATAATAATAATAACAGCTAATACCCAAGTCCAAAACAAGCTCGAGAAAGCAAAAATCACATAAATCACGTTTCTATATACCTTTTTTCGTAACCATGAAACACCTCCTTATTGGTCCAACCTCACTAAACTCTTGTTCCATCTAATTGGAAACAATAAAACAAAGGCATTAATCCCAAATGATACACACTGTTTAATTTAATCCCAAATCATATAGACAATTAAGTTTAACACACATAACTAAGTTGCAACTATACCTGAGCGTTAGTGAAGGAGAAAGGCAAATTGGCAACAAAAATCGTGGAAGGGGAGTGCTCAGCGCCGCCCATTTTGTTCTTCTTTTTCCCCATAGTCGTTGAGAAAGTGCTTCGTATGTTGCAGCGTTTCGTCGAACACCTCTCTGTCGCGCGCGTCCGAAATCACAGACGGCTCTGCAAATTGATTTTGTGGTGACCGACTAGCGTAGGATTTTTTTTAATTTGGGTTCTCAAATCAGTATTTTTGGGCTTACTAGTGTTACAAAGCCCATCAAATTTATAACATTTATTGGCCCAATATTTTGGGCTTTCTTTAGTTACTAGGAGCCCTTGGACCTGAAATAATGACCCCAATTACAGGCTTAAGCTCTGATTCATTTCGTCCGAAGATCATCTTTGAGTAGCGGGCTTTATGTCTGGAGCTACCCTGTATAAGGCCCTCTAATTCACAAGACGTTGGCCCAATGTATAGATCTGGGAGCATTTGCGCAACATGTGACGTGAGTTTTGTTCGTGCAATCTTTGGTTATGTTTGGAAGGAGGTTTTGGTTTGATACGATGTTTAATAGTAATTATGTTGAAATAAGTAACATATTTGAAAAAATTATTTTAATGAGATAAATAATATCTTTTATTTAAAAATATGTATAAAATATATGATAATAATTAGAAAATGTGAGTTTATAGGATAATAATTATATTATAGGATATATATAAAAGAAATTTGAGTATGTATGCGATTTATATATATGTATTAATTTAATTGTAAATAATTTTGAATTTAAATTTAATTAAAAATATTATTGAATGATATGTTTAATAGTATAAAATTTGAAATATTGTTTTATGATTTGAAAGTTAGGTTCCAAACATACCCTTCGGGTTTTAAATTTCAAATTTAGTTTTCACAAAAACCCACAGGATCCAGACGTCTCGGAATTGGCTTCCTTTGATATCATGAGCTATGTTTGTTTTTATATTTTAGTATGTATCTTTAGATATTTTTATTTTAAAAATTTTGTAAAAATAAATGAGAAAAAAAGATAAAATTTAAAAAATGTAATGATTAATGTGTATTTTGAGCTTCCAAATTTGAAAACAATTTATTGTTTTGGTAATGTATATCACTTTTTAAATAAAAGGTAAAAAGAAAAGCATGAAAGAATAGACAAAAATAAATTTGGAAGACAATATTGGAAGAGTGATATAAATATTAAAATCATAGAACACTCAATGTTTGTGCATATAAATAAAAAAATAATTTTAAATATAAAATTAATAATGTTCATGAAATGCATAAAATAATAAAATAAAAGGAATAATTTTTTTAAAAAATGAGAAATTGAATGAAATAAAAAAAATTTGGAGTAAAGTGTAAAGAAATCTGTGTATATATTTATGTAGAAAATTAAAGACAAACTAATAATGATACATTGCGCAATTAAATTTCATTATACTCTTAATTCACAGTAATGGTGATAAATATATATATATATATATTCAATGATCGTGCATAATTATATAAATGAATAAATATACTTTATATAATTTATAATAACAAGAGATAAAAACGAACGTAATAAAATAAATTAAAATTATAAGAGAATACTGAAAAAACATTATAGTAAATTAAAATTGAAGGACGCACGCTTACTATTAGTGCATATAATTAAAAAAATAATATCGTTATATATAAATTTTACATCATTCACATAACTTATTACCGCAAATAAATTCCACACTATAGTTCAAAGTGCAATTACAAAAAAAAATTTACCTTTTCAACTTTGTTTTTCTCTTTTTCTTTCTTAATCACATTTTCACTAATCCCTTTTGTTTTATATCAATGCGCAACATCTTTATTTCTTAACATAATTCATATAACTTTCCAATATAGTTCAAAGAAAACCAATGCTTCTCATAAACAATTTTTAACTTATTTTATATCTATAATCATTTTTAAAAAGCTACACTTTTTTTCTTTTTTTTGAAAACTTACATATGATTATAATAAACGCCACATAAAGTGGAAAACACGTACAAGAAAATAATACAACGTGGAAAAACAGGAACACATACGGTGGCTGCCTCATAGGCTCATACATTGCACATACATTAGTCACCCAATTACATAATTTACGTCAAAAGCCAGTCATCTGCCACTCAAAGTAGCAAACTGTGCAAACATCGCAGTTCCCGAGTGGTCGTCAGTTGCCTGAACTTCATCACGGATTTTACGATCATCGGCCATAGAGGCCAACCCATCGTCGGAGGCGGCGGCAGCACCGCCATCACCTGGCGAAACGACAGGATGAGACACAGGGCTCGGCAATGGCTTGTTTTCTTCCTCGGACTTTCCCTGTGCCGAGTTTTCCTGCAGCTGCAAAGCATACTCCAGATTCCAAAGCACATCCCCCATCGTCGGCCTATCGACGCCGTACTCGGACAAACACTTCTCCGCCGCCTCGGCAAACTTCGTCAGCGAATCGGGGCTGACGTGCCCCGCCAGCGTGGGGTCAATGATCTTGTCTAGAAGCCCCTTTCTCTTCCACTGCATCGCCCATTCCGCCAAGTTCACTTGCTCTCTTGGCAAGGCCGGGTTGATGGCGGGACGAGCACACAGCACCTCCAGCAGCACCACTCCGAACGAGTACACGTCGGACTTGTCGGTGAGCTGCTGCTTCCTGAAGTACTCCGGGTCGAGGTACCCGAAGCTCCCCTTCACGGCGGTGCTCACGTGCGTCTGGTCCGTGGTGGGGGCGTCCTTCGACAGCCCGAAATCGGCCATTTTGGCAACGAAGTTCTCGTCCAGCAAGATGTTTGTCGTCTTCACGTCGCGGTGGATGATCCCCTGAGCTGCCCCGGTGTGCAGGTAATGCAGCCCGCGGGCAGCCCCGATGCAGATTTCCAGCCGTTGCTTCCATGACAGGTGAGGCAGGTTCTTCCCGTAAAGGTGGTCTCTGAGTGGCCCGTTCGCCATGTACTCGTAGACAAGAATCATCTCCGAGTTTTCATCACAGTATCCGATCAACGACACGAGATGACGGTGTCTCAGCTTGGACAGGATTTGGATCTCCGTCTTGAACTCGTTGATCCCTTGCTCGGAATGTGGGTTGCCGCGCTTAACGGCTACTTTCTGCCCATCGTCGAGCTCTCCGAAATAGACATTCCCGAAGCCGCCGACGCCAATAATGGCGCTCGAATCCCAGTTGTTCGTGGAGTCTTGCAGCTCGGCCAACGAGAAGTATCTGCCTAATCCCATGGTTGAGGAGAAGAATTGGCTCTTTCGGGACCCTAAGCTGGACTTGCTGCCCGACATGAAGCTCGTGTCTCCTGCATGAATCGGCAGCAGCCATGACGAGAAGCTTCTCGTCTTCTGCCAGTCTTGAGGCCTCTTCTTCCACTTGACAGCCATGGCGCCCAACCCGATAAAGGCCCCAAACATCATCGCGAATCCGACGGCAGCGACCGTGCCCTTGACTGCTTTGTGTTGGCGGCCATCTCCGTCGCCTCCACCGACGCCAAACTCTCCGTCGAGGCTGCCGAGAGAACTGTTCATCTTGAACACCTCGAGGCCGTTCAGCAGGGCGTTCTTGGGGCCTGCGGAGTTGTCGTTCGTGGGCCCTACTTGTATTGTCAGCGGGTCTGTGCTTGAGACCATGGAGGAGTTCACCACAAAATCGGCGAAGTAAGCGGCCGTCAATTGGCCGGCCACGGTGGATAAATCGAGACTTGTGATGACCGGTTTTTCGTTGATGTAGACGTTGAAGTAGAGTTCGTTGGGAGACTTGCTCACGATATCAGCGAAGTGCAGACGAATAAGGTATTGGAATGAGGAGTCAATCTTC
Organism: Avicennia marina; assembly: GCA_019155195.1. NCBI lineage: Eukaryota > Viridiplantae > Streptophyta > Magnoliopsida > Lamiales > Acanthaceae > Avicennia > Avicennia marina. The sequence goes on from JACDXK010000032.1 coordinate 712,106, forward strand.
ATTTTCCAGGTAATGTTGAAATTGGGAACCTGCGTTTGACGATAACTTGCCTCAGTCTCTTTGCTATGTAAATTCACAGAAGTTGTATTGACTCGTATTTTATTAGTTTATAGTGTATATTAAATATACAAGTTTTTTTTGTTCCACGTTATTAAATTTCTATATTAAAGATATAGGTCGCTTTTTTAGTTAAATATTGAATAATAATAATATCCTTACTCATTGGTATTTTTTTTATTTTTACTTTATTCTCTTCAATTTTTATTTATTTCATTTGCTTCCCTCAACTTCAATTTATTGTATTTTTTTTTCCATCACCTCCCTCGAATTTAATATATTACACCATGCTTTTTAAGTCACTTTTTTTCTCTTATTTTATAAATAATATAAAAGTTATATCTAAAAATAGCATTAATTCATTTATATAATCGTGCATATGTATTGAATATTTGAATGTATATCCAGTTATTAGTACTATATCTATTCTATCATATTATTGATAAGGCTTTTATTTGATCTTTTAATGAAATTTCTAAAATACCCTTTATAAACAGTACTTACTATATTATTGCATATTAACTTTCTAAATAATTATCGTTAGTCTTTTAATATTTTATCAATTATATTATATTGTCTCAATTTATTGATTAACATCAATCAACTCATCATATTCTCTTTTCAAATTTGAATTTAGAGTCAATGACTTTTGTTTTTTGATATCATGATAATTCATTCCTACTTATCAAAATAACAAGGTTATTCACATATTATATAATGAAAATATAATGTTAATTATAATTTAATTTTGTATTTGTATTTTAAAAAATCATGATGTTATATATATATATATTAAAGTTTAAATAAATTAAATTTAATATTTGTCTATTTTTTATAATAAATTACTATTCAAATTCTATTACATTAAGGATTTTTTTTTTGCACGGCTATAGAGTGTGCACTATTACTATTACAATATTGAATTACTATAATATTCTTCTTTTTTTATTTTATTTTTTTTATTTTCCTCAATTTTTATTTATTTTGTTCACTTCAATTTTAACCTATAATATTTTTTTTCAATCACCTCCCTCAAATTTAATATATTTCAATTCATTTTTTTAAAAACTTTTCTCTTGTTATATAAATGAGATACAATTTATCTCTCTTCCTTTTATGAGATTTCTCTTTCGTCGAACTTCACTTTGAGAATTAATCAATTGAATCTGTTAAGGAAGTTGTGTCGCTAACCTGAACATTGGCGTTCGCCATCTGGGTGGCGGTGGCGTAAACCCCTGGAGGAGCAATCAACGGCGACTCCCCCTCAGGATAACTGATCACTTTCGACTCGACAGAGGCTTCGTCGCCCGTCACTTTAGCGTCTAAGTACGGCTTGTCGGCGTCCCACGATCTTCCTAGGGTGTCGTTTTGCGGCGTGATCACCTTGCCGCCTACATTGAGCCGGTAAACCGTCTGATACGCGACCTCTAGAAGACCAGAGTAATCGCCCTTCGGGAAGACGGCGGTTGCCACGTCACCAAGCAGAATGTCCGGCGCTGACACAAACTCGATGGCATTGACGAAAGCCACGTCGCCCTCCGCTGGCTCGAACGTGATCGAGAACCGCTCCGTCGCGACGTTGACCAGGTACTCCTTCATTGTCCACGTGGCGTTGACTGTGGCCTTGAAGTCTTGTACCAGCACAAGATCGTTGCTGGTTTTGACAGTAAACTTCGCGTTCTTCAAATCCTTTCCATCGTACGGAGCGGGTGCGAAGTGGAGCCTGATCCAATGCCATCCGGGTCGGTTCACCCGGAAAGTGTACGTGGAGTCGGAGTCGAAGACCTTCGCCGACCGATAAATCGGCGACGGGACCCTCGAATCATCTTTTGGGATGGAGGCCTTGATGTCGCGACCTTTGTAGTCTAAATACTTGCTGCTTTCCTCATCGCCGACGTAATTGCGATTTCCCGGCAGGGTGGTGGAGGAGGAGCTTCCGCAGTCAAGGAGGAAGTTGTCCGGTGGAGCAAAAGAGTCAGATTTCGCCGGGGCATTGATTCTTGCAGCGTGGGTTAGAATCACAGCCTTCGGAGTGGATAAAACGTTACAAAGAAGAACCAGGAGAACAACCGCTGCGGAAGAGGGCCGCGGCGGGCGGAGACCGGGGGCTAGCCGCCGTGAAGGTGTCGTTTCCATATCTCCAACTGCCCCTCCCGGCGAGGAGGACGAGAATACAAGAGCGAATCCTATGGAACAATTAATGTGAGGTAAAATAGGGTTTTCTCTGATTTTTCATGCAGAAAATGGTGGGCTAATCTGATCATGGCCATTCGAGGAGGTTGGCGTTTAGCATTTTGGCTTTCCCACGTGGTCGGAAGAGCGTGGGGTGCGCAGATGATTGTGTTTGTATGTCAGTTAAGGTAATTACTATTTTTAGAAAGTAGGAGCACAGATGTAGTCAAATGATCCTCCGCCATTGATGGATTCCTGCATTGGAGGGATTTGTGGTCAAATAGGGTTAGTGTGGCGGTGATTGCTTCCTAGTTTGTGGATAAAAATAAGGCAATTTTTAGAAAAAAATAAAAACATATTTTTGAGATCTAAATAAATTTTGTGTTTTCTATAGATTATTATTGGCTATTGATATATAGCGGAATCATAATAAAATGTAAGGTGATTTGTGTTCTTCATTTTGTAATAACTATTTGATAGTGCTGTCTAAGAAGTATTGATTAATTGATGTGTTTTATGGCTAAATAGGAGACATTTAGAAATATTTGCCTTTTTGATATGTTTTTTAAAATAATTTAAAGAAATTACACAATAACAATGGTTGATTTGTCAAATATGTCACCAAACATTTTCGCTTATAGCCTTTTTTATTTATCACTACTATTTGCTAATACTTTTCATTTTCATTTCTATTTTTATTCTTAGTTTTCTCTGAAAATATGGTGAAGTGAAATTAAGATTCTTTGGCTGACACTCTCTTAATGACTTGTAGCATATCAATCCTAAAGCCAGCAGCTATATAAATAATCACCTTTAAAATTGTTTAGACTTGATTTGGAATAAAGAATTCCAATGTATTTTTCATTATGAAATTTGGAATACGTTTATATTTACCAATTATTTGCATTGTTTAGAGACTATAATATAAACAATTAAATACCATTGACTTTTTCAATTGTTTAGGTGTTTTTATCTTAAAAATTGTGTAAAAATAAAAGAGAGAAAAAAATAAAAAAAAAGTTTAATTATTAAGTGTGTGTTTTTGGAGGGTAGAAAATTTAAAAACAAACAAAACCAAAATGTTATTGTTGGATTAATGAACTAATTTCTGAGTCCAAGACTCAGTGGAAATACATTGGAATGGGTGGCGGCCTAGTTTCTGAAAATTGGGCCGTTTCTTAATGGGCCATAAAGCCCAAATCAGTGTAAGATGTTCCCTTTCTTGACGAGCAAGCCTGATCGAAATAATTTTGAAGTTCAAAAATAATACATTTTAAAAAAATTAATAGAAGCTCAGACGGAAAAGAGCAAAGCGGAAACGTAACGGCAATGGCTAGCGAGAGCGACGACGGCGGCCGCGTCAGGGCGATTGAGGAGTACCGGAATAAGCTTCTGAATCAAAAAGATCTCCAAGGCCGCGTTCGATCTGGTATCGCTTGGTCTTGACTTATACTTGCTTAATTTGACAGTTTTTTAATCGACGTTAGTTTTGTTGCGCATCTGCAAAGTTTCTATGGTTCTAGTTAGCGTGTTTGTATGTGTTCGATTTTATGGAATTTTATGGAACCTAGCTTTGACTTGTTGGGGATTACTTTGATTAATGGACGATGATCTAAGACAAATACAAGCGGCCTAGGATTTGACGTTATGGCACTTTTTAACTGTGGAATTGCAAGTATATAGATTTGTGATTTTATGATTACCTTTGTAATTCGATGGGACTGAAGTAGAATGGTGTTCTTCCTTTTTCCTTGTTTGGGCTAAGCTAGATAAATTGAAAGCTTAACTGCTTGATTAGGTATTAAATAGAAAAATTGAAAGGGTTCAGATTTTTAATTTCTCTTGTAGGTTAGTATGAGAGTATTGGACTGCACTACTTAGTGAGGTGGTGTTTTGGGCAATTGCTTGGAACTTGTTGCTTTGTTAGGAGAGGCCCTTCTGAACAATGGCTGTTCTTATTAATCCCTCCACTTGCTTTAGTAGCTTTCTAGGATCATTCTTGGTAATCACTGGGAAAGCGTGATAGTCCACAGTTTAATAATTCATTGAAATCAGTTGTTCTGCAATGCTGTTTTTATTTTTCTGCTGCATTGGCTTTTGATGAATACGGGGCATCTCTTGCTTAATGACAGATCAATAAAAAACTAAATTTGTTGTGAAGATTTTTAATTTCATTTGATTTAGTGTCTCAATCTTTATATTTGTGCTGTACTATTGCTGTGACTAAAGAAATATATATGATTTGAATAGCAACGGAGAATTTAAACCTTGCAAAGAAGGAATATGCTAAAACAGAAGATGACTTGAAGTCACTCCAGAGTGTTGGACAGATTATAGGAGAAGTTCTCAGGCCTTTGGACAACGAACGCTGTAAGACACCTCTTTCTCTTTTAAATATGCTTTTTTCATTCTTAGAGCTGATCTATCGGTATTTTTTTTCCTGTCCTCCACTCCTTGCCATGTTTCAAAGGATAATTGAATTTTGGAAAATAAGAAGAACTTCCTCTGTAGAAGAAATACATTTGTCCTGCAATATAGAATTATAAAGCCTTTTTTCCCTAATTGCTCCAATGACACATGGCTTTAGAAGTTGTGTAATTCATTACCTTATAGGGCAGGCCATAATGACTATGAGCTTTCTGGAGTTTTGTCAGTGGTGTTGTCTATTTACTTCTTAAAGAAACGAAATTGACATTGCTATTGCATTTTTAGTGATAGTCAAAGCAAGCAGTGGCCCAAGATATGTGGTCGGGTGCCGCAGTAAAGTGGACAAAGATAAACTCACAGCGGGCACCAGAGTTGTTCTTGATATGACAACACTCACAATTATGCGAGCTCTCCCTCGTGAGGTACAAACATGTGCTCCCCAGTTCTGCTTAGGTTTGGCGGGTTGGAGATTCTGATGATGGTTCTGTCCATGTTTTTTTGTTTTCTGATCTTGTCCATTTTTCATGTTTGTTGCAGGTTGATCCTGTTGTATATAATATGCTTCATGAAGATCCTGGAAATGTTACTTATTCTGCTGTGGGTGGCCTGTCAGATCAAATCCGAGAATTGAGAGAATCTATAGAATTACCTCTAATGAATCCTGAACTCTTCCTCAGAGTTGGAATTAAACCTCCCAAGGTAAACACTTTTCCAAGGGAACTTGTAATTTTTTTTTTTATTCCTTGGTTTGTTTTTTCAACATTATCCCGTTTATCTGTTTTAGGGTGTGCTTCTCTATGGACCTCCTGGAACTGGCAAGACATTGTTGGCCAGAGCTATTGCTAGTAATATAGATGCCAATTTTTTAAAGGTAAGAGCATACCAAAACATCTTTATTACAGTCATCATATCACTAGTTTGCCTCTTATAAGTTGTAACACTGCAGGTTGTATCAAGTGCTATTATAGATAAGTATATAGGCGAGAGTGCGAGGTTGATCAGGGAAATGTTTGGTTATGCCCGTGATCACCAGGTATGTATTAGATGCAATGTAGTATTTTGCTTAACTGAATATAAGAGTTCAACAAACTAAATTGGATTAACAAACCACTATTTCTTTGTGTATAGCCATGCATCATATTTATGGATGAGATTGATGCCATTGGTGGACGTCGTTTTAGCGAGGGAACAAGTGCTGATCGTGAAATTCAGAGGACCCTTATGGAGTTACTGAACCAGCTAGATGGGTTTGACCAGCTGGGAAAGGTCTCTTTCGCACTATTAGATATTGAAGTATTCATCCTTACATAGAGTATCCTTGCAAAAAACACGTGCCTGCCATATTCGCTTTACCAGACAAGTTGATTTGAGTCGCCTTTTGCAGGTTAAAATGATAATGGCAACAAATCGACCTGATGTTCTGGACCCTGCTCTTCTCCGTCCTGGTCGCTTAGATAGGAAAATAGAAATACCATTGCCTAATGAACAGTCAAGAATAGAGATTCTCAAGATCCATGCAGCTGGAATAGCCAAACATGGTGATATTGATTATGACGCAGTTATTAAACTTGCTGAGGTATGTAAAAGATGGCTGTTTTGCATTTGCCCTGGAGATATTTGGTTGACATGCTTCATTCTTCAGGGTTTTAATGGGGCTGACCTTCGTAATATTTGTACGGAAGCTGGTATGTCTGCAATTCGTGCTGAGCGTGATTATGTCATCCATGAAGATTTCATGAAGGTAAATTTCATGCCTTCCATGTAATAATACACTAAGGGGAACGGTATAAGTTGTTAAAGTTTCATACATAGTAGAACATTATCATATGCAAACTTGTGCACAACTTGGCAAGGGGTCCACTAATGGGAAATGTGCATGTTGGAGTTGGATAGACTTTTTTATTTATGTTAATCAACTGTTCTATACATAATTTAAATCAATGGTATGGTAACAGTATGATATTAAATCATGAAATGTTGTGTGAATAATTAAGGTGTTGAGCTTTTCTGTACATCCTTTAAAAGAACATCATAGCCTTCTATTGTTAGTTAAATTATTTAGATCACAAGCCCATAATGGGAAAAAACACATAATCACCTTAAATAGGCCAGCGTCTTAAGCATAATTGTCAACGACTAATCACTGCATATTCTATTCTTCAAACTAATCCTGTGGATTATTATCGCATCCACCACGTTAAATATGGCTTTTGTCTACCATTTAATTGTTCATGGATGCATACTTCCGCCAGTCTTCATCTGTCCTATGATGAACTTCCTGTGCAATTAAAAATATTTCAGGGCTGCTTTTTTATAATAGACAAACTTGTGTATTAGGGGGAAACTGTCCTTTTTTCTTCTACGGAGGAATTTCTCTGGTGATAGCTTTTTCCCACATTTCGTTGCCAAGGAAATTTGATTTTTGCCCTTGAAAACGTTGCAGGCTGTAAGAAAACTCAATGAAGCTAAGAAGCTAGAATCAAGTGCTCATTATAGTGCTGATTTTGGGAAGGATTAGGAGTCAAGTCTTCAATTTGGGAAGCAATGCGGATGGGGATGGTGAATGTAGGCGTGCATCCTCTTCTTAGAAGATTTGTCAATGAGTACACCTTTCAATTGGACATTTGGTCTGCTTTAAGCCTCGCTTTTATTGTGTTTAATATGCCAGCTCCAAGCATATATGATATTCTTATTACCCTTGTACTTTTCGGTGTGGCCGATGTGCTAATTAGTTCTTAAGACAAAGAGGGGCTATGTTTGGGTCCAATTTAATTCATATTCACCCTCATTTAAAAAAAAAAATTAGAATCAAACATTTTATTTTACAAATTTTATTCAATTTTTTCTCTTGTTTTTATAATTAATTATTTGTCAATCATTATATCTATAAATTAATTCATGTCTGTATAAATATTTTTACTTACAATTCGTATATTTTAAAATTTTATAAATCATTATTATATATTAAATACATATAGTTTAGTATTTTTTTTCTTTTACAATTTAATACTGAACATAATTTTTGTTTTCACTTGAATTACACAAATTTTGATCTCTCATGCTAATTAGGAACAAGCTGCTCACCTAAAATCTTCTTACAAGCTTACGGATTTCAGAGAGAATTGCAATTTAGTGGTCGTGTGGATCAGCTGCAATATGCCTCCCTTATTAATGAAGTGACGTACGTCTTCCCGCTATGGATGAAAGGGCATCTGCTTTAGGGGAAGGCTGATTCCATGAACCCTCATTGCTATCTTCCTGAATCACGAAGAAAAAGAAATATTGGGATTCACGTAAAAATCTCTTTCACCTATGAAACATTAACTCTCGTGATAATTTATCTATTTTTGTCGTTCTTTTGCTCCCCCAATCGACCATTGCCCGAATGAAAAATGCCTTAGCCTGGTTTTGAGTTGGCCCATGAATGAATAAGTGGAGCTCAACGATCTCAGACAATACCTTCAGATCAACGGTCGTTGAGCCTCCATAGAAGGCACAACTCTAACAACCAAGGCCCCAATCACTAGGCCACGTATAGGAATGGCGATGGGATGGAAGATAGCCCTCCCGTCTTAGCCTCTTCCCATCCCTACTCTTCCAGATTATAATCTAATCTTGTATGACTTTTGTGATCAATATGAAAACTATTAAAATATAAGAGCATATAATTTTTTAAGATTATTATGATCGGTAATAGTTTAAGTTAACTAATTTATAAATTAATCAAATATAAAATAATATACGAAATTAATCACAAACTAATGGACAGAACTAAATATTTATTTATAATTTATTCAGAGAAATAAATGTCGCACCCTCTTTGTATGTGTAAAATTATTTAAAAATTATTAATTTATTATATTTTAAATAACAAGTATAAATTATTTAACATGAACCGTATAGAAATATTTAAAGCATATAAATAAAGACATATTAAAAATGTAAAGAGAGAGAAATTGAGAAAAAATACAAATAAAAATTAACTGAAAGAAAAGAAAAAAAATAAAAAATAAAAGAATGAAATTTTAATGATATAAATTATTTTATCAAATCTAATTACATGTTCTTTATTATGAATAAAAAATTCCTGATTAATGGAATTTTAACCACATCCTTATGAGCATGTTCTTAAAGATACAGAATAGATTAAAATTATGTAAATACATATAATGTGGGGCGTATGCAGCCGCAGCCGCATAAAAATAAATAAATAATAAATAAAAATGACTGAATGAATTGAAAGGTTCCTTATGAGCGGCGGTCACGCAGAGATCACGTGCTCGGTTCAAAGCTGTAACGACACAGTTCTGCAGGAATAAACCCCATCACACAAGACAAAGCATATTCAATCTTTGAATTCACATCCCATCCTTTTCCCTCTGTTCTGTATGGTAATCAACGAATTGAAACTTGATTTATTATTATACCGTCTTAGGCGCCTTTTTGATGAAGATGCTGATGACCCCTTCGAGGCTTGCCATCCAATATTTGAGAAAGCAAGACATCCGACTGCACGATTGAGTCTGCGCATACACAGCATCTCTGAAACCGAATCACGAAAAATGCAAAACAAAATAAATCTGCTGCCAAATGTTTGCTAGGATATCAAAGGATGCAGATGATAAAAAAGAAGCATTCAACAATCATGAAGGCTCAATTTACAATATTTAAGTTTTTATCAGAATGATGGAGAGATGGACCTACTGTGAATACCCAAAGAAGCTCAGCCCTTGCTAGATGTTGCTCGAAAAAGCCCCTTCCTTCGAGTAGATTGATCCTGGGAAAAGGATCTACTGGGTTCAGAGCTGGACGAGATGAGTCGTTTCAGAAAAGGCTTTCCTAGGGAGATTTTCATGCTCCCACTAAAGCTTATTTTGCGACCCCTTTTCTCAACTCCACCATGTTTATGGTGATCAAGTATAATATCGCTGTCCATACTGCTATCAACAACACGTCTCCTTGATTTCTTTCTAGCCTGCAAACCCACTTCAGCTTTCAACGCCTTTTCGGACATCTTCACAGCCCATTTCTCTCCGTAAGTACAAACAGGACAAGCTGGATCATACTTGTTGATTTCAGGAGTCACGTGTTCCAAGCATTCGGCATGGTAAACATGTCCACAAGATAAAACAGAAACCACAATCAGTTCATTGCTTGATATTATTTTTGGGCTGCTCTGCACCCTTGAGGATCTCTCAGTTAAAAGCTTTGTACAAACACCGCAAGTCTGGAGATTAATGGAAGGAGATCCTGAGTTCCGCCCCCTGGATCTTGTCATTTTGTCCCAACCAAAGCCTGAATTTTCACTATCAAATGACCACCTCTCTCCCCTAAAGGTCATGAGCTCAGACATAACACAATTAGTCCAACTGTCTAAAGATGCATCATTGGAACCCCTGGTTGATTCATCGCCCCATGCAAATTCGGAAATCGAGAATGTTGGTGACTTGTATTCTGGAATCCAGCTATCAGACACTCGGTGTAATTGCTGGTGTTCGAGAGAATGGTGATGCAATCTCGAAGGAGTTGAGTTTGTAGGGAGCAGTTTACTTTGGGAAGTCGGGGGAGATGCTGACACAGATGAAACTGAAGGTGCTGAGGGAGATAGCTTAACAGAGGGGCATAAAACAGAAGGGCTCTCAGTCCACTCTTTCACCTGATCAATGAACGGTAACAGGAGGAAGACAAATTTTCAAACTTCAGAAGAATAATTCAAAATCATGTATTTGCAAGTTCACATGAATTAACCATAAAAGGCCATCAAACTTATACACTCCACATACCTCTACTAGATCTTGTGACACAGCTTGATCTGCAAAAAACGAAAAGTATCTCAAACACAAAACCAGAGAAGGTTCAACAACTATTCCAGTAGTTTCTATGATAAAGCAACAAAGGCAGGCATAATTCCATTATGGTGCGTTGGAGAATAACAATTAAGCAAATGTGGGAGCTCCAAGTCTCACCTAAAAAGTTTAAGCCACATATTTAACAGTCCACATCTAAACATATTCTATAACTTTATTTATAATTGAATTATTATAATCATTAGCCAATTTCATGATATTACAGATTTACAGATCAATAATTGATATAGTCACACCCATAAGATCACAAGTATCACTATGTAACTACAGGTTCTATATTTCCAGCAGTTTCAATTCAGTTAATGTGCCATTTGGGTTCTTCATTCAGGAATATCGAACTACATCAAACCAAACTGAAAATTTACTATATTAAAATTTGTATATTCCAAACTTACGTACCAAATAACAAACTGAATTTTTATTCCTATTTGGTAACATGCTGATTTTTTTCATTATATTCGATTTGGTATTTTTGTAAACATTGTAAACCAGATTTAATTTAAAAAATAAAATTATAAAATTCACATTCAAAATTCTAATTTTTTATTGCAGAACTTATAAATAAATGTTAAACATTTTAATTTTAATGCTAATGTTTCAATTTTATTTTTATAATAAACCAATATCATTATAATAAAGTACTTCTACTTAACAAATATAAGATAATGACAAATAATATTTTTAAAATTCAATTTAAGAACTGTAAATAATTTTAGACTAACATTTAGAAAAATTAAGTGAAATTTTGGCCGATGCTAAAAATAAAAATAAATTTTTGCATTTAGTTCGGTTTGATTCCATATACCAAACTCAAAAACCAAACAAGAAATATAAGGTGAGTAGAAAGAGATTTCAGAACTATGGAACAGTGTTGAAAGCTCATTATAATACACTTAAAACAAATTGGTGAGAAGTACCATATAGTAATTTACCAGTCGCCGGAAGCCTTAAAATACCCACATTTCTTTCAGAAACTGGGGACTTTTGCAACAAAGATGATTGAGAACTATCCAGTGGACCGCCTTGCTCAGAAGCAAATGCAGTTTGAACAGTAGAACAAGATTTAACTCCTGTCCGATCATTTCCGCCACCTCCATCATGTAAACAATTTGCAGGTGCCTCTTCCCCAGCTAACCGAACACGGTTATCCCATCTAATGCTCCAAGATGGTGAATAGCAGATGTGCCTCTGTAGTGCTTCACCACTTGGTCCATCAGTTTTAGTTCTATCTTTTGCAACAGCACAACAAGCAGCCCCCATTGTTCTGGTTCACAGACCAAAGAATAAATAACTTATGGTTAGTTGCTTTCTGAATTGATGATCAAAGAAAAGGACATCAGCAGAACATCACCCGCAAAGCAATTCTAAAGTAAATGTCCACCGCATCTAACAACCAATCACAAAGTTAGAAACACGAGTCCTTGTTCACCCCGATCTGTTTTCAATGTCGGACACCATAACAATACCACAACCCTTGTCAGAAATAAGTTGATAAGCTATGCGTCAAGCTTCAGAAATTCATGATAGAACATTCACCCTCAACCTGCAAGGGTAAACGAAGGGACATAATATGTACCCATTCCTATGTTTTTGACATCCCCGAAACAATCTTCATCCATCTAGAGAGCAGCTGAATCTAACACATAGACTAAAAACCAGAAGAACATGAAATAAAAATAAAGATTTAGTTACACACCAAAACAAATAAAACTTCGTAGTAGCATCCAAAAAAGGAAAAAAATAAATAATCTAATTTCCGCTGCTGTTTTTTAGAGAAGATTAGGAGATACCATAGAAATACGACAATCAAACCATAGACAGATAAAAATAGATCGCAAACTCATGCCTAAACAACAGAAAATTACGGCAATAATTCAATCGCATTACTGGTACCATCTGACATAATTTCCCTTCTAACCTCGCCGAAACATATCATCCATAGAAAAAAAAACTTCGAAAAATCCACATACTTCACCAAATCAGCACTAAACACAATGAATGTCCGCATAAAACAAAACGAGACTTACGTGATCAAGCGTTGCCGCTTCCACACTCCGAAAACCTAGAGATTGCGCGCGAGCGCTTGAGATTGAGCGATCTGCATATGTAGAATACGGATTAACACACACACACACACCATATTGTATGCAAAATATATATATATATATAACATTATGCAGATGGAGAGAGCGACGCGTGAAGTCCATCTTGCCAATGGTTGATTGTATAAACGGTTCACGGAATGGAAAGGAGAGATAACGGTTTCTTTGACGGCGTTAGTTTCAGGAGTCTAAAGAATGGCAAAAATATAATTTTCAAAACATACGTAGATACAGGCAATTTTATTTTTTAAAATACAATTTCATATTTTGTATTTGCATGTAACCTTATTATTTAAGAGTAATATCCGAGTTTTCTTTAACGTATATATTCACAACACTTTTCTTTAATAATTTCCTACGTCGTTTAATAAATTTTTAAATCTACCAATAAAATTTGCATACTTTATGTTTGTATAAAATTATTTATAAATTATAAATTTATTATATTTAAAATATGATTAATAAAAAATACTTAAATTAAAAATTAAATGAAAGTCAAAAAATGAAAAAGGGATAAATTTTGAGAGAGATTACAAACAAAAACTGGTCAACAAATGATAAAAACTATATAATTATATCAATGTCACGATTATATAGTGTAGATATATCAATCTTTACAATTATTATATCAGTGTCATAATTATTTATATTTAAATATACTTTATTATTTTTCAATTTATTACGGACATCAATGTGGTGTTTTTGTGTCAAATATTCCTCTAAGTATTATACATGTACATGTAGGAACGATCGAATGAATTGAATTCTTGTTTATTCAAAAATATTGTTTCTGAAAATAAGAAATATTTATTTCACCCTGCATATTCTCAATTATTTTGAAATGAAGTGCTTGCACACGGCTACAGTAATCTTATTAAATTTTGATAATTTATGAAATATGCATCAATAAATGTTATATATTATTATTTTTAAATATGATAAATATTAAAAATATGATTTCACATAATCTACAGACATACACGTAAATTAAATATATACATATATATTAACAGTTTACACAATATACTATTATGTTTGTAATGTGAGAATATATGCTAAATATGTGGAATATTATTTATACACGTACATAAACACACACGCACGCACAAATAAACAAATACTTTAACAAAGATTTATAATTTAACAAAACAAAACATATATCGTATAAAAAATTAAACTTTGATAGTGATATAATTTTTTCAAATATATTATATACTGTTGTTTATGACAAATGAGTATAACATGAAAATAAATAATATATATATATATATATATATATTATCATAAGTGTTTGGTATATTATTATAATTATATAAACTATACAATGATATTTTCGTAAAATCGGTGTCAATCTAAATTGAAAATAAAAACTATATGGGTATTTATTTTACAATAAACAAGCTAAATATAAACTATTTTAGCATTTATTCATATTAGTTACGTAAGCCACTCAAGTGTTCACTATGTGTGTATATATAGAATTTTTGTACAAGGTATAAATGGCATCATTTGATATTGTTACATTAATATTAAATGTTTATTAAATATCGAAGTGTAAGGAAACAAATAAGCAAAAGATACAATAATCTTACTGGTCATTCTCTTACTCCTATTTTTATGATCAATACAATTCCCTTAGTAATCACCAAATTTCATTTAATTTTTGGCACCAATTGTGTACAACACGTAGGATGGAGGAAAAAGGTTGAAATAAAGAATAAAAATCAACTTTATGAAAAAGAAAACTTAGACAATTGTGAAGACGTGACATGACTTGGTATTCTTTTGTTCTGTATGCATCATTATGATAAATAATTGAAGGAAAGTACATATTCTTAATGACCATAAAAGTAAAATTTTAATGCCATTTGAAACATGTCTATTATTATGATTGGGGAAGGAGTTTTTATTGAAGATAATAATAAAAATTATATTGAGATAAGTAATGTATTTAAAAAATATTTTAATAAAATAAATAGTATAATTTATTTTAATATATATATAAAAAATATAATAATAATTAAATAATTAGACAGTTTATAGAAATAATAATTATATTATATAGTATAAATATTTATAAATGTAAATATATACACATATATAAATATCAATTTGATGGTAAATAGTTATAATAATTGAAAAATAATTAGTTAATTATATATAAAAAAATTATATTTAAATTTAAATAAAAATATTATCAAATAATATATTTAATAGTTTGAATTTTAAAATATTATTTTATAATTGAAATTTGTATTGCCAACATAATTAGATACATACATATATAATGGAACTTTAATTGATATTCATAAAACTATTGTAACTGAGTGTGTAATATATTTATGTATCGTTATTCATTAATATTCCCAAAAACACATACAATTTTTTCTCACATCATAAAACAAAAAAATCCTTGATAGACCCATTTAAAACGACGAGAGAAAAAAAGCATAATTATTGAAAAAAAATCTAATTTCACATATTTATCTACACTATAAATTAATGATAGAAGGACATTTTGCTATATAATGTGTAATTACTAAAATACTCTTAATCTCAAAATTCTTAAATTTTTATATATTTCATTCCCTTTGATAGATTTATTTAGTTTATATTTTATATTTTTCAAAGTTATACTTTTTTATTCATCAATTTTATGAATTTTATAATGGTAGAAAATTTATATTTAAAGATATCATTATTTTTTCTTCTTCCCTCAATTTTAAATTTTTTTCAAAAATTGTCTCATATTTTTATAAATAGAATAAAATTTGTTTATATAATTATACACATGCATTAATAATTACGTTTTTTAAATTTACTCTAGCCTTTTGTCTTTTGGTTGACTCGAAGTTAAAAAACCAAAAGGTCCATCCTTTAAATTCACGCTAGCCTTTTGTCTTTTGGTTGACTCGAAGTTAAAAAACCAAAAGGTCCATCCTTTGCATTTTACTTTTCTATCCCTCTTTAAATTTTCTCTATCCTTTTTCCCATCTTTTCTACTAATACTTTATTTATTTAATTTATTGTTACTTAAGTATTTAATTTTCTGTTTTCTCTTCACTTGCATAAATTTTAAAGCATTTTTAAAATCTCAACAATTTATACTCTTTATTAAAACTATAAAAACAAAAAAAAATATTAGTCAGATTTTTATAATTACCCACCCATTTAGAATATATAACTCTTTTTAGCCGATAAATTAAGAAATAACATATACTCGTATAATATAATTTAAAGTACCGTAATTACCTATACACGTAAAAAAAAAAGACTATATTTTAAATAGACCATATTTGTTTTAAAATTTTAAAATTTAAAAATACTCAAAAACGCACATATAAAAATTTATAAACAAACATACCTACATATCTTCACTCGCCAAGGCAAAAGCGGAGCCGTTGAGAATTCGAGGACAAGTTAGGCCCAACCAACAGCATCATGGGCAGACGCAACACAAACTGGGGGCAAAAATCAAAGGCGCCCATAGATTTTGGGGACTGTCTTAAAAGGCTATGTTTGTTTCTCATTTTATCACTATTCACCATCCCTTAAAAATTTTATTGATTAAATATTTTACAATATAAATTTTATTCAAATTTAAATTTAAAATTTTATCACTCACATCTATTTAAACTAACTAATAAATTTTCAACCGTTATGCCTATCACAATCAAATCAACATTTATCTCTATAATTTTTTTACTCATATTTATTTTTTTTTTACAGTTTTATAAACTTGTATACTATCGCATCATTTAATTATTATTACATATTAAATATATATAAAAATAAATTTTCTAGCCATCTAAACCTTACAAACCAATAAATATAAATTTTTATGTCCACTCAAAACACCAAAATTGTCTTTCCCAACATAGCCGAAGGAGATTATTACTTAATTTGCCTGTTACATCACTTTCACTTATTATAGAACATGTTCTTTGTTTAAATTCAGGTTACATCAATACTTATTGCCCTACTGTGCAAAACTGACTATGTTCGTAATTAAATTTTAGTGTGTATTTTTAAATATTTTTATTTTAAAAATTATGTAAAAATAAAAGAAAAAAATAGATAAAAAAATAATAATCGAATGTATATTTTTAGATACATATATAATTGCAAAAAAAAAAAGAACAAGGCCTTACACACCAGTAATTTAGCACATTTCATGAGCATGCAAGATTAAATAAAATTATTTTTAATATAATAAAATTCTATAAATAATTTAATGATGGACGTAACATAAATATCAAATTTATTTTGCCTGATTTAAATAATAACAAAATTTTCAAATTGTGATTTATTATATTGAAATACAATTTAAACATTATAAGAGCCTTATTATAATACAAATACTTGTATATAGCATAGGAGTGATCATGATGCAGTTTCATTTTTTTCAATAAATTTCAAATTGAATTGCCATGTGCAGTTTTTTCTAACAAAAAATAAAAATCGTGGCTTTAAAAATCAAAAAAAAATCTCAGTTTTGAACGGATTATAAATAAGTTTTATTCAATACTAATTGACTTGTAATATGTAAGAAAAATCAAATATATCAAATGTTCCATTCATACGCACAATTAGTAATGAAAATTAGATGCATCTTACAAAAAAACTATAAGTTAAATAACAATACAATATAAAATAATAATCACTACAAAATAGAGTTTTTTTATAAGTAAAAATATTATTCCCTCTTCATTTTGGTAGTCTGATTATAATACATCATGAAAAATCAAGAAAAAATTTTGTAAATAGGGACAAAAACCTCATATATTAATAAAATATTTTACATTGGTATCCAAACTCTAATAAAAAATAATAAAGCACTTGTCATACACATACATGTAACCAATAAAAATTAAATAATGACAGAAGAGTAAATATTTATTTTCGAAGAATAAAATCTTAGTTTTGAGCTGTTGGATGTACTAAAAAGTAAGAATCAAACATAAACATAAATTGAGTATAGATTTTAAAATATATAAAAATTAAAATAATTATTAAATCAGCATTCAATAATTTTTTGATAAAACATATGAAATATTATGATCAATTAAAAAAATATAATTTTATACTATCTATGAATTGTGGCAATGGCATTGGCAACAATGATTTTAATTTTTAATATTTTTATACTTTTTATCACTAATTTTATAATTTAATAAAATTTTTAAAAAGTTTAACTCATATTTTAAAATTTGCCTTTCAAAATATATTTATTTTTATTGTTTTTAACTTAAGATGATGATGATTCAATCATATAATTTGATAGAATTTGAGGTGTCTACATTATATGCAAAACTATTTTTGTTCAAAAGATAATTGTATTAATTTAAAATATCCAAAGTTCTAAATAAAAAACAATATTCATCTATATTTTTCTAACATAAATATTTAAATTTATTTATATTTTATACATAAAACGGTGCAGTTTTGGTGTAGTTTTTTTTAATTCAAAATTAACACCAAACCGCATTTTGCGGTACGATTTTGTTAAATTTTTAAAATTATGGTTTATGTCTTAAACAAACAATTTGGTTAGGCGTGACGTGGATGGTTTTTAATTTTTTTTTTTTATCACCCCTATCCATATATTTGTTTGAGTATTGGTGAAAAAATCTTTATAAAAATGACAAAAACATAAAAATTAATGTAAAAAATAAAAGTCATCTAATGAAAATAAATTATTGTCTTGAATTCATTTCGTGCCCACTAATTAAGATGTAGAGAAACAAAATCCAAAAAATGTTTAACTAATTTAATCTTGTAGTTACCAAGGATGTATTCAAAAACACACAGAACGGTATTATCCTATCTTCGCACCCAATGATAGATTATCGATAGACAATAGGAACATATTTGATATAATATTAAGAGTCGAAAAGATAGTTATTATATTGATTGTGGGCTTAAAATACAGTTACGAATAAAATTTTAGGAAGAACATTTAAAGACCAAGCGAGATATTAATAATAAAATAATAGTGTAAATACACGTGCACGCACGCATGCGCACGTGTTTAATATAAGAATGAATTCATTAATAATAGTAATATGCTACCTTGGACAAAGGCTGACTTCCTAAACTCATCATCTTGAAAACGAGCTATGTTTGTTTTGGTTTTTGGAGGTACGTTTTTAAATACATTTATTTTAGTAATTATGTAAAAACAAATATATATATATATATATATATGTTAAAAAGTATACAGATTATAACATGTCTCTTTTAAGTATGAAAAATAAAAATAAACATTGTTCTTTTAAATATTTGAGTAAGTAATTGGATGTATAAATAATAAAAAATATATACACACGTGAAGTGTGCCATTTGATTATATTATTAAAAGGAAAAAAATTTATAATTTATAAATTAATTTACACTCACAAAAATTGTGGCATCTTTTACTAATACCATATTATTACAAAGATAACGTGTTGTAGGCTGCGTAAAGTGAATTTTTCAATTGTCTTCAAAATAAATTTTTTAATTTTTTTTATTCATTTTCTTTCTCTCTTTTTATTTAACTAGTAATTTATATTTATTTTCTTATCTCAAATTATATCATTTTAAAAATTCTTTAGATCTTTCATTAATTTCTCATTTCAAATATTTTCTCACAATATAAAATCACAAAATTTTCATTTTATTTTTTCTTAAAAATTATTAATTTATTTGAGTCTTCTCTCAAAAATTCTCTCTCTTTTTTTAAAAATTATTTTGATATTTCTCTAGTCTATTATTTTAAATATTCTTTATGCTTTTGAATTTGAATATTTTTATTTTTATTAATTAAAATACAATAAATTTATACCCGTATAAAGTTTTGTAAATTTATTTTTATTTGTGTTTTCTCTCAAAATTTATCTCCTTTTTACAAATTATTTTGATATTTCTTTATTTTATTATTTCAAAACACCATAAATTAAAATTTTAATTTATAAATAAATTTATACCCGTGTAAAGTGTCGTAAATTTTCTAGTTGTAATAATGTTGGGTCAATTCCTTTTGGGCACCATTTTGTTTTGGCATCGAAAATGTGCGTATTTCGACAAAAGTCAGTGACGAGTTATTAATTGGGCCCCAAGAGTATTTGGGTTCCCTCTGTTAGAGTTCTCGAAAGTGGAAAAGAAAAGGTTGGACCTGAGTGGGGGAACACCAATGGCTCTTATTTCCTGTACATGTTTTCTTTTCTTTTTCTTCACTAATCAACTCCTTAATCCAAACATAGTCCTTATGTGCAGAAAAACTCTTTAGTTTCTCGAAGTATTCAAGTAGTATTTGTGTTATGCAATGAATTGACGAAAAAGATTTTGGGGGCTCAATTTGGTGTTCTCACAAGAATTTGTAGCTCATCTATTTGCTGCTGTGTAATCTCATCACTTAATCCTAGAAAGGTTTTCTAAAAGGTTGAGTGGTCTTAAAATCGGTCATAAAATGTGCAGAGTGTGGCGTGTGTCTACAAAGTACCCCGTAATGTGACACATGCCACATATTAATTCATTTTTACTAAAAATTGCATGAAGAGTTCAATTTCAACCAGAAAGATAAGATAGTTCACACATAATTAAATAATTAGTCTCCCTTTTAGAGAGAGTATGAGTTAAAAGATTCATGATTATTGGATCTTATAGTCGTCCTAAGCATTGTTTCACTAAAAATCAAAAGATAAACTATCAATAAAATAAGCTAATGACTTGAGTTTCACTATACGCAAATATGTTTTTAGATCTTATTGAACTCAATTTTGATTGCAATTTTTTTAAAAAATTTATGACATTCCTATTTAATTCAAATTTGAAGTTGAACTCAAACTTTGCAAAATTGATTTAAATAGAGTTCTAAGTAGTTATTGAGTTATAATTATTATTCAAACTTAATTCTAGTTACACCTTAGAAGTTAAAAAAGTATGATTCTTGATCATGCTTAATGAGATTTGGAGTCAAAGGCCTTTTTAGACAAAATTGTAGGCCATATTTGTACTGTTTCTTCTAGTTGTAGACACAAACTACAACTATGTCTACTTTTTAAATATTTTAAAGTTTTCTTATTTTCATATAATTTTTGACAAGAGAATATCTGAAAACACATGCAATGAAAAAATGAAGAAACCCTTAGATTGAGCTACTTATTATATATTATTTGTTAATTACATAGAAACTAGAAATTTCTGATTCATATGGTTCCACATGCCACATACCAATATTGTTGACAAATTTTCACTTTGAAAAGCAATATTCTTTTTCGAGTATTTCAAAATATTATTAGATTTCTGAAAAAGGCAAAATATGACTTAAAATCATATTACAATAAAGTTTGAGATAACCAAGAGAACTATAAAAAAAACAGGGAGATTAAATGTTGGATGACATTGAATTATTTTCTTCTATTTATTAATTATGCATTTTAATAATCAAGGCCTTGATCCTAGTAAAATTGTGCACTTTATACACAAGCAATAAGCTATTTATGAAATTATGCGCTTTATTATTTTGAACAATAAAATAAATTTATTCAAAGTTAAAAATAAATATTGATCAACAAAATTTAAGAAGATATGAAATAAAAAAACATAAATAAGAATAATGAATTGAAAAGACAATAAGAAAGAAACGGAAACAGTGAGTAAGAGGATTTGGCACGAATGTAGTTGTGTAATTTCATATTATGGAACCAATTAAGAAGCCTTATTTTCTTAATAATACAGTATTAGTAATATTTGACACACCCATGCTTGTGCTTCAATTTACATAATATAAAATTAAAAAATAATTATTTCATTTATTTTATTTGTAGTATATATTAATTTATCTAAACATTTATTTTATACTTACGCAACAACTATATTATAATTAGAATAAAAATAATGAAAAAGAAGATAAATTTATCATTGTTAAGTTCAAAAACTGGTACACACATGAATTTATTTAGTGCAATCATTTAAGGGTCAAAATGTTAATATATAGCATGAATTTATCAAAATTAAGTAATTACCTACCTTAAATATTTTAACTAACGAGGAAAGACACATATTAGAGTGTATATATTGCATTGCTGCTTTTACTCTCTATTTTCCTCCATTTACTTTGACTATTATTCCACTTTCTTCCTTTTTTTTTTTAGTTTTTTCAAAGTCAATCATTTCAATAGGAGTATTTACTAATTAATCTATCCAGTTTATATTTATATATAGTGTGTTGAAGGATGTATAAGTAATTCTAATTTGTGTTAACCAAAATTTAAGCACTAAGGGTTGCCACTATTATATAAAAGAGTATGGATAGATAAAAATCAATAAAAAATAGATTAATTTAAAAAATTGAGAGACAACACAAATAAAACCAGTAAGCTAAGAGATGAGAAAAAAAAAAATATAAGAATATAAAAATAAAAAATTAAAATAGGAACAACTGTATAATTTCATAATGTACCATGTATAATCCAAAAGGCATTGTATCCAAGGTAATATAGTACCGATAATAAATAGAATAGGAAAAACACTAGAAAAAAATATAACAATTTGTTATTTTACTTTTTTGATTCTTTTAGCAATAATGCATGGAATTTTATTTCTTAACCCTATTATCAATTTTATATTATGGGATTGTCGAAATGTTCACGCGCTTTTGGCATCCCTGCCCCTTAGTTGTATGTAATAAATATTTCGGACAATTTGAAATAATGCCACTACGTCCACTTTAAACATATCATTGCCTCTATAAGCCTTGAGAGATGATAAACCCTAATTTATTATTATTACTTTTAATTTTTTCCTTCTACAATAAATGTTCAATTGGTTTGAAATTATTTAACTCCACTTGTTATACTTTATCTCTCTCTCTCGTTGATAGGCAAATTCAAACAATAATTTGAATTCAACAATTACTTGAATTTGACTAAACATAATTATTAGAGTCCTATCTCAAACTCGGGAACAAATAGCAAGTTATCATTTAAGAAAAATCAAAATTCGCGTTTGAATTTGATTATACTCGAAACACTTTGGAAACTAATTGAACTTTAACTCGGTTGTACGACACCCTATTCGCCAATTAATAATTATTAAAACCATATTCTCGTAATTTGATCAATAATTTTCATTTCCTTATACACTACATGCCCAAATAAACGATTGATATTCCTGTACGTTAATTATATGGAATACATACCCTGGCCTCGAAAAAATTAATGTTAATTGAACTATCTCCTTCGAGGGTGGTTGGCCTTCCAGCTGGTTTGTCAATAGCCATGTATGGTTGGTGACAAATTAAATGTATTATCGCTAGATGGTCAAAGCATCAAAATACACAAATAAATCGTTTTATATTATCGTACAAGAAAATCAATTAAGTCATCATAACTGATTGAGCCAGACATTCGACAGAGTCAAAATTTAAGAACATAGCAGCTGCAGACTAGTGGCCTTTAGGCAGCCTTTTGTTGTCGGTACGTCAATTGCGCGCCCCAACTGGATTGAACTGTGCTTTTTAAATCCACGGCCACATTTCTCGAAGAAGGGGTTTGTCATATAATCCAAACTCTCTCTCTCTCTCTCTCTCTCTCTCTCTCTCTCTCTCTCATTAGTAAAAATAAAATACTAAATGTGTGTGCATATTTATTAAAAAAAATTAATTAATTATACTAATTATAATAGAAATAAAATTATATATGGAATTTTAGTAATATAAAAAACAATGGCATCACCTAGTGAAAATAGCCATCACTTTCCTCACTAATTAATATAACGTGTCGTGGCAAAGACATGCTTGAATGTATATATTTGTTTTTGGGATAAAAATTGATGTCAAATTTTAAAAATAGTGTAAATATGAAAAACCGAAATAAAAAGAGATATTCTATTAACTGTTTCGAGAGTGAAATTTTGATTGAAAAAGGTTGAGATTTATAAATAAACATAATTAATGCATGTGACATTTTTAACAAAATTAATTTGTTTACAAATGCCAAATTACAAGCTCATATGACATCTCTTCTTTTTGGAGTTCATAAATTTGTGTTCGTAATCAATTCTATATTTAGCAAATTAGGTATTTAAAACTAATTATTGAACTAAACTTTATTGTGCTCTTTGTCCAATCAATTTCAAGAGGCCATGTTAAAAATTTTCTTGAACATAGGTGTATAGGTGTAATTTTACAAAAGGATATATTCACTATTTCTACTTTTTTGTTTTTCATGATGGAAAACTTCTGGCTATGTTTGTCTTCTAATTGGAATGGTGAGGAAAATTTGGAGTGGGGGTGATAATTTTATTTGTTTTGTAAGATTTGGATTGGTAAAAAATATCATATATATATATATATATATTTAATATATAATAATTATTGAATTGATAGTATATAAGTTTGTAAGATAATAAAAAAATGTTAGTAGAAAAATTATTAAGATATGCATTGATTTAATTGTGAATAATTATAGTAATTAAAAAATTATTAATTTCTTATAAAAAGATAAGAAGAAGAAAATTTTAAATTTAAATTTAACTAAAATTTGTATGGTAAAAGACTTTCTCTGTAAGATTTTTATGAAGTGATGAATAGTGGTAAATTTAAAAGCAAATACAACTTTTGTGTTTTTCTCGCGTTTAACATTTGGAAAGAGTTTAATCCTTTTTTTTTTTAAATTTAAATTAGCTAATACATATTGAATAAATAATCATTAGTGTAGAAAGATCCTATGAGATGTTGTTTGGATAAGGTAATAAATCAAATTTAAAATCTCTACGGATGTAGACCGTTTCTGGTAGCATATTGTTAAATTACCACAACACATTTACTTCTTATATATATATATTTACTGTCAATTTTTTTTGTTGCTTTTTTTTTTCTCAATTTTGATGATTATATTTTTATCTCTTTTTCCACGTTCAGTTTTTTCTATTTATCTCTCTTTTCAACTATTAATTTTATATTTAATATTTATTTACTTATATAATTATGAACACGCATTTGCGATGCCCACTTTTAAGCTCGTTGGTCACCTAAACCTAATTTATTTATTTATATGTTCATTTCCCCGATTTGGTAGCCTCCACCGCTCTTCCTGCCACGTGTACTGGGCCCCGCGATCCCAACTTTAAAAAATACGTCCTTCCGCGTTAAAGCCCTTTTCTTACCCTCAATCTTTCTTCTCTCTAGAAATCGCCGGCGCTCGAGGTATCCGGCGATTCAGACACGTATTTATTTCCTTGTTTTTACTTAATTTAAATAATTTATTCTATTTTCGCAAACGAGCGTTTCGTTCGTTATCTTTTCCTTCTTTCCCTCTGAATTAATTGCACTTGCCCTTGCGGAATTTGGTGCATTTATTGCTGCTGGATCAACCTTGTGATTCGTGAATCTAAAATTTCGAGGTATTCGTTTTGCTCTAACGAACTTTTGAGCCCTTGGTTTTCGATCTGGGTTTTTATTTGTATCAGTTTATTTAGCTGAATTAAGTTGGGTTTTCAGCTTGCGAAGATTTGGTGATGCTTGGTTGATTCATAGATAGATAATTCGATCGTCAAGATTTCGGTTATTGGTGATCGAGAATTGGCGATGTCGGGACCCTTGGACAGATTTGCGAGGCCGTGTAAGTGAATTTTGCTCGACGTTTTGAATGTTCTTTATCTGAAATTTAATTGGCTGCGACTCGTTTATATTTAGGGTTTTGCTGTTTGCTGAGCGGCTGTGTGAGATAAAGGAAAATATCCTGGTGCTATTTGAGCTCGTCGGTTTGATTTTTGTGGTTAATTTATTTAGTTCTATGGGTTCTGAACTTAGGGCTTCTTGAGATTTGATTGGGAAACGATCCAGTTTTAATGGGAATGGGGCTTATTGTTATAACTCTTCCTTTCTCCCTTCCTTTTCTTTTATTTAGTCGTCAACGACAAAATCCTGTAAGTTCGTATTTTACTTGTTAGGATTAATACTGATACTCGTGAAACTAATTTTTCATAGTCGTTTAAGCACTGTATAAGTGTTAAACCGGCCTGAGTTTGTGAAGCCTTTTCTTGGTTGATGTCAAAGTGGAACATTCCTGCTGCTGCATATAGACTATCTGGTTACGTGGGTTTTCTATCCACATTTGTTCATGATTGCCTAATTATATTTTCGTTTGAGACCTATTGCTAAAAGTTGAAAATTTTCAAGATTCAAACAGATAAGCTTGTCGAGGGGTTTATTCAGGTTTATGCATACTTATTTTCTCAAGTACATCTCCACTTCCCTTGAGTGGAAATTTCACTTTTCCCTCATTGGTGATTTCTTGATTACCTGGAATTGACTGGCGCTTCTTCACAATGGCCAATTTAAGACTGCTGCTGCTTGAATATGCATCAATATTATTGGTGCCCTTAGAAGCCTTTAGGAATATTTTATAAGTTGCTTACTTTTCAAATTCAGGATGTTTTTTCTTCCTTTAAAATGTGCATTTCTTGCTGGTGGAACAGGTTTTGAGTGTTCATCTGGAATTGATGAGAGACGAGAGAGAAAGTCTGATTTTGAAAATTCAGAAGATGAAAGAAGGACAAAAATTGGTTCTTTGAAA
The DNA here is from genome assembly GCA_019155195.1 of Avicennia marina. Taxonomy (NCBI): domain Eukaryota; kingdom Viridiplantae; phylum Streptophyta; class Magnoliopsida; order Lamiales; family Acanthaceae; genus Avicennia; species Avicennia marina. Next base: position 738,293 of record JACDXK010000032.1, read on the forward strand.
AAGAAAGCACTGAATGCATCTTCAAAGTTCAAGCATTCACTCAAGAAAAAGAGCAATAGAAGAAAGAGTGATGGCCGAGTCAGTTCAGTTTCAATTGAAGATATCCGTGATGCTGAGGAACTGAAAGCTGTAGAGTCATTTCGACAAGCCTTGATATTGGATGAGCTGCTGCCAGAGAAGTTTGATGATTACCATATGATGTTGAGGTTAATATTCTTCCTTGCTGTTTGTTCTAGTTAAATTTTCTTATGCTTAATACGAACCTTCATGTTGGACAGGAAGATTGAAAAAAGTGTGATGTCTTTGTCTCAAAATCATTGTCTAGATTGTAGACCAAGATGACTAGGCAGTCTGAAAAAAAACTATCTTACTGAGCAATAGTCAGCATTGAAAAATGTCTTATATCACCATGAATTATAGGATAAGTGGCTTCGTGCTCTGTGCCAATTCTATGGGGGTAACTTAGAGAATTTCATTTGTCTCATTTGCCTCCAGGGAGTTGGCAGCATATATGAATTATTAGTAATACTTAAGATTCCATCACAATGAGGGTGTTTGTAATCAACCTAGAGTTACATTGACACTGCTTCTCAGTGAAGCATTCAAGGTTGGCCTCCTAATCATTTCTTAGATATTTTTACTTAGGACTTGATTTTTACAGTAAAGTTTTAGTTAGACTTGCTTTATCTCTGCATATCCCGGTTAAATTTATTCTTATACAATAGATTTGTTCAATTCTATAAGACTCAGGGATTTGCATGCAGGTTCTTGAAAGCAAGGAAATTCGATATTGAGAAGTCAAAGCTCATGTGGGCTGATATGATTCAGTGGAGGAAAGAATTTGGTGCTGACACAATTATGGAGGTAAATTATAACAATTTCTGCCAGTGACTCTTCAGAATATTTTGTTTCTTTGGTTGCATTTGTTCTCTCATATTTTATGCTTTAATTGTAAATTTTGCCTATTATTTGTGTTTTACTTTCAGGAATTTAAATTTGAAGAGTTGGATGAAGTTTTGAAATATTACCCCCATGGCTATCATGGAGTTGATAAGGAGGGAAGGCCTGTATACATTGAGAGACTGGGGAAAGTTGACCCAAACAAACTTATGCAGGTTACAACCATAGACAGGTACATAAAATACCATGTAAGAGAATTTGAGAAAGCCTTTGCCATTAAGTTTCCAGCTTGTACAATTGCTGCAAAACGGCACATTGATTCAAGTACGACAATCTTGGATGTTCATGGTGTGGTATGTATTATATTTTGCTTTGTGTTTACTAGGTGTCGTGGTTAGTGACTTGATTATCTTTAGTTAATCCAACAAGTTATTATCCTGTTGTATCTGTCTCATGGTTTTTCAGGGTTTCAAAAACTTCACCAAGAGTGCTCGGGACCTTATTACACGGCTGCAGAAGATTGATGGCGATAATTATCCAGAAGTAACACACTGGATTCTCACCTCAATGAGTTTATGATTTTCCAGATGTTTTTGGCTCATAATTCATATCAACTCTTGCTTGCAGACGCTACATCAAATGTTTATAATCAATGCTGGTCCAGGCTTTAGGTTAGTGTGGAATACTGTGAAGAATTTTATAGATCCGAGGACAGCTACCAAGATCCATGTACGTGGGTTCTTACTCTTCATTGTTTTGAAGCTTTAGGTTACTTGGTTATATACTTGCTGCCACTCACATCTCTCTCTCTTTCTCTCGAATCTGTAACAGGTTCTAGGAAATAAATTTCAGAACAAGTTGCTTGAAATAATAGATGCCAGGTAAAAGGGGTTTATGCAGCATCCGTTGTCTTGGTTGTATCCAACTATCCTCAACAGGCTTTTACATTCTTGTGCAGTGAACTGCCAGAATTTTTGGGAGGAACATGTACCTGTTCAGATCAAGGAGGTTGCCTTTGTTCTGATAAAGGACCTTGGAGGAATCCACAGATACTGAAGGTCTGATTATATGATTCCCATGGTGTAAATTGTGTAACTGTTTTCCATGAGACTTTGTTTCAATTTAAGGATACTTTACTGTTTTGCTTGGTGGTGCAGATGGTGCTGAATGGTGAAGCACGACGTGCCAGGCAGGTTGTTAAAATTATCAACAGTGACGGGAAGGTTGTATATGCAAAGCCTCATTACACCATGGTATGGCTGCCATCTTGTTTTTTCCATTGTTGGACTTGTTCAATCGAAATATCCTTTTTACAGGGATGTGCCTCATAGCTCTTGGCTGTTCCAACAGGTAAAAGGCAGTGATACGTCTACGGCTGAGTCTGGTTCTGAAGCTGAAGATATGACTTCACCACTAGCCATTAAAAGTTATGCACACCTTCGGTTGACTCCAGTTCGTGAGGAGGTATGGTCAAGCCTAAAGCTTGTCGATTGATTTAATTTAGGTAGTTGAAAGAAAACCATTTATTTGTGAACTCTTTATTTGTTGTAATTCTAATGCTAGGCCTGGGTAAGTTTCGACAATTCCAGGAGGAAATGAATTTGCAATAATCTTTTTCTTTTTGGTTCTTTGGGCGGGTCAAAAAAAAGGAAAAAAATCCAGCAGTGAGCTATTACTTTACATTTCATGATTTAGCTTTTTTTTACGTAAAAAAATTCTAGAATCAGCTTTATATGATTTCCCTGTGGTGATTGTTATACTTTATAGTTGGGATTGCAGTGTGGGAGCTTGAAACTCACTTCTAGTAACTCCTTCCATAGGCTGCACTTATGGGATACTCTAGGTTTTGATCCAAATTGAAGTTGGGTATAATTTTTATGGGGACCCAAAGATACTAGAAATGGAAATGAAAATTCCTGCCAGTGTAATTTGTGTTCTATTGGCTGCCATGTCATGAAATCAAAACAAATTATGGAGAATCCCGATTTGTAGAGACTTTATATTTTTTAGCTATTAATTTTTTTTATAACTCCTGTCTCAAATTTATTAGCCCACTTTTACAATCTAGAAAAGTTCTGGTTATTGTATGACACTACTAAATGTTAACTATTGGTTCTTGAAGTTTTGCGAATCTCAACTAAAACTTGGTGCTATCAGAATAGGTTTACTAAAATGGGAATGAGGCTATATTGTTTGTTAAAGTACCAGAGGCTGAAACCTGACGATGTTGACTTATTTTTCAGGCCAAGGCTATGGGATCAGCTGCCAATGTAGGTTACTTCTCAGGATATGATGAGTACGTCCCCATGGTTGACAAGGCTGTTGATTCTGGATGGAAGAAAAAAACAAGCCAGCAGAAGCTCTATGTTTCTAGAGGTCAATCTTTTACAATTGCTTTAGAACCTCTATATTTGAGCGTCTCTGTGCTGTATCTATATCAATTTATTTCCTTCTTATGCTTGTAGCGAGTTGCAACTAATCTAGTCATTATTGTGGCGTCCCCCAATCTAAAATTGTAGTCATGTTTCCCCTATATTATATTATACTGTGGGTAGGTATATGTGACTGGAGACAGAGAATAAAGACACGATGTTTGTCCTTAATATACTGGTTGGCTTTTAGCCTCCACTCCTTCTCCACCCCACTTTAAAACTTTCCTACTAGATTAAGAATATTTGCTGATGTTTGTTTCTTGTTATTACTGAATTCATTCTGACCCATCCTTTATATTGTGTAAAAAACTAAACCTGATCTTTGAGTAGGTTAATGAAGCTGAATTTTTTTCTACCTCCTATTTTCGTGTCTGTTTTTTGGAAACAGTTGTTGTTCCTCGGTGTTAACATCTTGAAAATGTGTTTATTCAGAGATGTTTCAATCACCTGATTCTTTGAAGGCACCAAACGGATTACATGCTCGGATTTTGGCAGCTCTTATGGCCTTCTTCGTGACCCTTACCTTATTTTTCCGTTCAATATCATACCGTGTTACAAAGAAACTTCCTGATGCATCATTGCAGCATGAGCAAACATTTTCGGAATTTGCCTTCGACACAAAGTCCAAGGAGGAGTTTAGACCGCCATCACCAACACCATCTTTTACGGATGCGGAACTTCTGTCATCTGTCCTGAAGAGGTTGGCTGAGCTTGAAGAGAAGGTTAATACACTTCAAGAAAAGAAATCTGAGATGCCCCATGAGAAAGAAGAACTGCTGAATGCTGCAGTCTACCGAGTGGATGCTCTAGAAGCAGAGTTGATTGCAACCAAGAAGGTACCTTCTAGTGTGTCAAACATTATTTTTTCACTCTGTTTGGCTAAGATTTGCTCAGCATCACTTCCGTGTTGTAAGTAGACTATCATAAAAGCATCATTTTCATTTAGCAATAAGGAATTTGTCGCTGGCACTTGCCGCCTCTTGTTGCCATTTGTCTGTGCTTCAATTTGTGAACCGGCCAAGCTGCATCTAGTCTGGCTCGGATCCCTGTCTATTCACGCTTTGTTCACATGTACATCTTTTCACTGATAATTGGGTTTTCTTTTGAGCAGGCTCTGTATGAGGCTTTGATGAAGCAAGAGGAGCTCCTCGCTTATATAGATAGTCAAGCAGATGCCAAGTACCAAGTGAGTGAGAGCCAATTTTTCTTTGTTCATACAAGTACTGAGTTTCGTGTTTGATGCTGACGTGTCTTCTTTTTATTGTCCAGAAGAAGAAATTTTGTTGGTAAGAAAGATGTGTGATATCTACAGCTTTGATGGGGCATCTTCCGGCTGTAATCGACTCTCACCCACTAACCTCCTTCATTTTGAGTTGTGCTTGACTACATGTAAAATTCATTGATGGTAATATACCCTCTTGTGAGAAATTTTATGGAACACGTATGCATACTTCAATCTTGCTTTTGAAACTTTACTGGGTTGTGGTTTAATTTGTTTGAGAGAGCCAAACTTTGTTGCTATTAAAATCGACATTAACGCTTTCTTGGTTTTGAGCCAAAGGGGAACGTGTCGGGGAGGAATTTTCTCCCAATATGGTGATAAACGTAGAATGAAAAATCGAGCAAATAAAAAACAAATTGAGAAAATAAAATGAAATGGGTAATGATTACTTGATTATTATTGGATTTATAATTTAATTTGCATTATATTAATTAAAATATATATCTATATATATATTTGGTACTAGCATCGTTTTTATTATACTACCATGGTGCCCAAATTCACATACTTGTTGAAGAAAGAAAAATGAGACCCAAACAATAAAAAGAAAAAAATAAGTATGAAAGTGATAAATTCATCTGAATATCAAAGGAATTGATTGCAAATTATTTGAAAGCTGAGGATGAAACCACATGATATTTTTCTAAGCGTAGATTTTGCAATAGCTATAAACATCAGGAATTTAACTATTAGCTATAGTAGGGGTGGTGATGGAAACTAATCGAAATTTTAAACAAACCCCTTTTCCACTAAGGTACATGATTAGAGTTCAAACAAGAGCTGAAAACCAAGATCTTTAGCTTACCACAAAAGGTTGCCTTATTATCCATACGCCGGAAAAACTGATTGCTTCAACCATACAAACTGCAAACCATGCAATTTACAAAACATTTAGAGGATGTTTGGTTAAGTTTATAAGTTTTTCAAAGCATCTTATAAGATATTATACTAAGAGCTTTTAAGTTCTCTACAAGTATTTGGTAAATTTTTTAATAAAAGAATTTATAAGTTTTCAAAATAAAATATTTTGAACTTATAAGTTCAAAAACAAGTTGGCTTTTCTCAATTTATTTTAAAATATCTTATAAGTTATTCTATTATATATATATATATATTAAAAATGATATAAATATCTTCTATTGCATTATACTAATAATATTTAATTTATTTTTATCATTATTACATTAAAAAAATATAGTTAATTATAACTATAAATTTCAACAAAATTTTATAAGATGTTCTATTCAAACACTTCATAAGCTTATTTTAAAAATAAGATATATAAATTTATAAATTTTAAAAATATCTTATAAGTCATATAATTTTATAAGCCATTTAAGAATAAACTAAGCCAAACACTCTCTTAAGTTTCAAGAAAACACAATAGAAATCTATAAATTGAAGGGATGGTGTTTGTGGGTGCCAAAAGAAGAATTATATGTATAATTATTGGAGGTATGTTGGGTTCAACTAAAAACTATTGAGACCTTGTTAGATTATGTAGAGAAACTTAATTAAATTAATAACATCACTCATAGACAACATATGTTAGGTTTAAAGTTGAATCTAACGACATCAAAGAGAACTGTCTGTGAGTTTGCGTGTAAGTATATAAATAAGTAGTGTTGACATTATATATTAATTCAAAATTTTAAAATTATAAATAAAATATCTACAAGCAACTTCTTTTTTTCTCCTTTCAAGGTAAGATATTAACTCTTTTTTTAATTTATATTTATTTTCAACAACAATAATTTCAAAATCAACCATCATTCTGTAGTTAAAGACGTAGAACTTTTTTTTTTTTTTTGGATGCAAGCAAAGAGTTGCTCTCATAAAAACAAGCATTCACCATTACTAGACATACGGAGACGACAACCTTTTCGACTTAATAAAAGAAATGAGCAAGCTCATACGAAACATTTAGCAATATACAAGAATGAATTGAAATATCCAAGAATCTTGTAAGAATAAGGAGGTGTTGACAGACAATATTATACGAATTGAATTTAATTAAGTTAAAAAATATTTAAATTCTAATTAAATTTAAATTTAAATTTCTATATTTTCTTTAAAGCAGATAAAGTTGAGTAAATTTCTATATATTATACAAATTGAATTTGAATTTTATAAAATTGAAGCAGATAAAGTTGAGTAATTAATATTAAAATAACAATACTATTATCTTCTATATGTACACGCATTTAATATCATTTTATATTATTATTTTTATTTCTTTCCTCTTGGAATTATAATATTTGTTGTAAAAATATATGAAGATAATATAAAAATGAATTTATACTATAAATAAGATAAATAAAATAAGTATTTCTAATTTTATAAGGCGTAAATTTAAGCACGTGCCAAAATTACTAGTTTCTTTTATTATGCTATACAGCCTATGCATGTGTAGCTGGCCATCTGGAACCCTAAAATCTTGGCCGTTAAATCTTTGTAATAACGCGGACTGCCGTGTACCGTCTCGACACTTGACGGTGGCTAATTTTTGCTCAGCTTCCATCGATGGCGGCTTCAAATCTCCTCTCTCAAACTCCAGCAACCATTCCTGCAAAATCCCTTGAGCTTTCTTCAAATCCGTACTTTGTTAATCACAATTTACGGTTCAAACTCAAGCCCATTTCAAGAACTTTGACATCTCTCCGAGAGCGTATTCCAAGGGCAGTTCTCTCCACTTCAGAACCCGGAACACAGAAATTTCAGCACTGTTTTACGAAATCCGAGGATGGGTTCTTATATTGCGAGGGAGTCAAAGTTGAAGAAATCATGCAAGTCGCGGATACAAGGCCCTTCTATTTATACAGCAAGCCGCAGATTACTAGGAATGTTGAGGCGTATAAAGATGCGTTGGAGGGGCTGAATTCGATTATTGGTTATGCGATTAAGGCGAATAATAATCTCAAGATTTTGGAGCATGTGCGGAAGTTGGGGTGTGGGGCTGTTCTGGTTAGCGGGAATGAACTCAAGTTAGCACTCCGCGCTGGGTTTGATCCTACAAGGTATTAAATTTTTCATAATGTATTGACTTTCTGAAAAGTATTTTGTTATATGCATGTAATCTTGGTTTCCACTGCTGTTATTTCATGAGAAAAAGGGTTACCCTTTGAGAAAGATGATGACTTGGACCTTGAGAAATTGTGACCTCTAAGTGTTCGACCTTATGCGACAGTGCATGCAATTATTCCTATCTAAAATGATGATCTTAGTGAATGTTTATGCCATAGAATTTAAGAAAACCTGGCCTCGGAAATGTTAATATGATTGCTTCCTATGAGAAGGGAACTCTTCAAACGCAATAGTATGAATCTTAAGAAAGTAAAGAAATGAATATTGTATAACAATCACTAGTGTTTAGCTAAAAAGCAATGAAATTTTAAACCTGAAGCAAACTTACTCTGTACTCTGATGATGCAGCCTGGCTTTACAAGCTTGATTAATCTTGTGTTTTTGGCTTCCCCTGTACTTGATATTGGCCTGGTTTAATACTATATTCAACCTGATTATAAAGACACATGTTACTCTGGAATGCAGGTGTGTCTTTAATGGGAATGGAAAGATCTTGGAGGATCTAGTCTTAGCTGCCCAGGAAGGTGTTTTTGTGAACATTGATAGTGAATTTGATTTGGAAAACATAGTGATGGCTGCAAGAATTGCTGGGAAACAGGCTAATGTGCTATTGCGGATCAATCCAGATGTTGATCCTCAGGTATTGAGATTCTTTGTGGTGATTTGCACGTGTGTTAGTGTGTATATATTAGTTCAATTAATGTTTTTTTACTTAAATTGTTCTCTAAGAGAGTGTAAATGGATGCAAGGAAGAACCATAACTTGATATTTTAAAATTAAAAGCTAGTGAATTGTGTGTTCCTGCAGTGACTTAAATGTGAAGCACAGGATGCTAGCTATGAAGTAGTTAATGGAGTTCATATTGTGAGTTTGCTGAGATTATTGGAGTGGTATTTTGGAGGTTTTGCATCTTAATTGATAATAATGGACTTTGTTGTAAATCGGATCGCACATAAACCTGAGTTTCTGATTCATTACTATGCTGAGCTTTATCCCACATGAACATTGATCTTTTGATTGAATTATGGCAACTGTTGAATTATTATGTTCCTATTATCAGTGTACATCAGGTTGACTTATTGTTTTGTGTAAATTAGGTCCATCCTTATGTTGCTACTGGAAATAAGAATTCCAAATTTGGCATCAGAAATGAGAAGCTGCAGTGGTTTTTAGATGCTGTGAAAGCACACCCTAAAGAATTGAAACTTGTTGGTGCCCACTGTCATCTTGGTTCTACTATTACAAAGGTAATTGTGTAGCAACCCTACCACCGATTTGGTTTTTGTATGGCTACGTTTGTTATGTAACTTCGTAAATAATTGATGTCATTGAGAACTAATTTGATATTGCTAGATTGACTCTTTAATTTTACTGTTAATGATGTATATGTGGTATATGTGCTGCTGAGCTGCAGCTGTTCTTTCCGAAAGGAAGGGAAGATAAAAATATATGGTTGCATTTCTCTCTAATTATAGGGTTTTAGCAGGTTCTTTCTACTACTATGAATTTCAAACTCAATATTGTTGATTTTTTTGGTCACCTGGGTCTCTAATTCTTTTATGAAGTATCATCTTACTTCATTTGTTCTTTTCTTCTTTAAAAGCAGATAAACCATTGTCGATTCATATCCTGCAAACTCCTTGTTTATAAAATTTGAGTTTCAGTTTCCCTTATCTATTCTTGGTCCTTTGTGATGTCATAATCTTTATTCATGTTTTCTCAGTTCTTACAGGAAACAACTGCAAGGGTTTCCTTGAATTATTTTGTTCTTTATATTGAGATAAGTATTTAGTAAATTAAGAGCTGATGTTGACTACTTCTCCAGGTAGATATCTTTAGGGATGCTGCTGTTTTGATGGTGAACTACATAGATGAGATTCGATCCCAAGGCTTTGAAATAGATTACTTGAATATTGGAGGTGGGCTGGGGATTGATTACTATCACACTGGAGCTGTCCTCCCGACTCCTAGAGACTTAATTGATACTGTAAGTAGTATGACTTCATTTATCTACATTCAAATTCATGTACTGTCTGTTTTAATTGTCTTGCTTTCCCTTTGAAAATCTCCATTTTTTGTTTTGTCACAAACAACAATTACAGATATTTGACTCTTATTAAGCAGTTTTGTTGTGGTCAGTGTAACTGACATAGTCACCATGAGAGACTGGAGTAAGCCTTTAATAAGTTTTTAGGATTTTGGGATCATCGTGAGAACAGAGCATTTGATCCAGAAGTTCCAAAAATTACATACTTTGTGCTGTTGATTAATCTATGTGTTGTTTTGTTTCTGCTCCATTGGAGATGGTGATATCTTTAAGATACTGTGGCCTATATGTGGTATTCTAAAGGTTGATAAAAGAAGGAAGTCTACCTGGTCTGCATTCTGTTAGCAGTTCAAATTTTGGAAATATCATGCTAATCTCCAGAGAAATAGAAATCACCAGTTGAATTGGACTTTGTCTGGTGTAGTAAAAGCAGATAGGCATCCTTTTTACCAGCACCATCATGGCTGAGATTTTGCTCCTCTTTTTTACCCTTTTCTATATTTTGTATATTTCCTTCTACAAAGTTTCCTTGTAGCTCTTTCTCAATTTTCCTTGGATGCAAACATGCAATCAATGCACTGGTTTTTTGTTCTATGGTAAAAAAAGGCTTGTAACTTCTTTTGTTGTTGTTTTCTATAGGTTCGTCAATTGGTTATTTCGCGAAATCTCAATCTCATAATTGAACCTGGAAGATCAGTCATTGCGAACACTTGCTGCATGGTCAGTCGGGTTACTGGAGTGAAAACCAATGGTACAAAGAATTTCATTGTCATTGATGGCAGCATGGCAGAGCTTATTCGTCCAAGTTTGTATGGAGCTTACCAGGTGAGGTCCTTTGCACTAATACTAGAAGTTGGCTTTTAAGTTCAAAAACATGTCTACGTGAACTGTGCTTAAACTATTCATCTAATATTTACTATTTTGAGTTCTGGGCAATTTTCTTTTCTGGGAATTATTTATCACTCTACTTTTCATTGCAGCACATAGATCTGGTTTCCCCTCCACCTCCTGATGCCGAGGTTTCCACTTTTGATGTTGTCGGCCCTGTTTGTGAGTCTGCAGATTTCTTGGGAAAAGATAGAGAACTGCCCGCTCCAACTAAGGTAATGTGCTGAATGTTCATTTGTCAGATCGTCACACCAATCCCATCTCTTCTTACTGGTTTAAGCTCTGGCTTGTAGGGTACTGGCTTGGTGGTTCATGATGCTGGTGCTTACTGCATGAGTATGGCTTCAACATACAATCTCAAGATGCGTCCGCCTGAATACTGGGTTTGTTTTCTAGTTCTACTCGTTCTCAATTTTGTCTTGTCTTGGTATATTGCCATCAATGTTCATTACAATTAATGTGTCTGTGTGCTCAGATAACTACATCACGACATCAGCTGAAAAATTTCCCACATAACTCTTATTGCATCTATTAGTTAATTCATTCCATATCAACTAATTTGTGATTTAGGCGCTGAAATTGAGCTCATTTGTTAGGTTGAAGATGATGGGTCAGTGTCCAAAATCCGGCATGGTGAGACATTTGAAGACCATTTGAGATTTTTTGAGGGTCTTTAAACTGTTGTATCTGTTACCTCGTCATCCTAGATAGACTGGGTAAGAGAATATTTGATGCCGATTAACTTTATTGACTCTCCGCCCTTGATCTTTGCATCGAAATTTGCTTTGTTGGTCGAATAAATTCCCAAGTTCTATTTTTCAATGTGATAAGATATTCAATATTCTCTGCATATATCTAATTGCTGATCTAATAACAAGCAATATAGTACAGGTCTACACGCTACAGGAACGCATTCTAAAGGAGATGTTGGTAAACCAAGTTACCACATGTCACTCTATTTATGAGCTCGAGTTACTACTTGAACCAAGCCGATCAATACTCCTAACTTGGTTCTTGTGTTGTTATCAGTATATTGGAGGCAGAAACTGAAACAATGAAAACAAAAATCTCAACATATATAGGATTCTCAAATCTGTTGTCACAGCTCATATGAGCTGCTTGTGTGATGTGTATACAGAGACACTGAATATCATACTCCATAAAGCAGATCATGAAGTGGATGACAATTGTACAAAAGTTGTTTTTCTTCTCCTGGGGGGAATTTTTTCATCGTTCAGCAATTATGGGCCATTAACTAGTGAACAATGAAGATTCTCCCAATCCCTTGCTTTTTTGGAAGGATCAGTTCTGCAGCGTAAGAACCGTGTCATTTGACAAACAGAATAACTATAAAACTGCCTTCTTTTTGGGGCTTTATGTTTACTTTCGTTAGAAATTCCACAGATAAAAGATTAAATGATATGATGACCTTAGAGCATAAACGTGCATGCACTTAACTCTAATTATTATCAATTTATTTATATTCATATACTTCTTGTTGGATGATTCGTTTATTCCTACAGTTTGCCACTGGGGTTCCAAGATCTGTCTGTTTGACGTCCAAGCATATATGCCCATAGAACAAGAAATATTTTAGTATTTTCTTAATATTCCAATTTTTTAATACCATTTTCCAGAAAATAAAATCCTATGCGTTGTGTTTGGAACCCAACTTCCAAATCATAAAATATTTTGAACTTTATACTATTAAATATATCATTCAATATTTTATTTCGAATTTAAATTCAAAAATTTTTTCTTATATTTATACATAATTAATTATTTTTTAATCATTATATTTATTTAAAATCAAATCAATATTTATATATATATCATATATATTTATATTTATATTTATTTTTATTATATAATATAATTATTATTTTTATAAATTATGATATCATTTTATTATTATATTATATATATATTTATGTAAATATATCTACCATCTACCGTCATGTTTCAAACAAAAATCTCTCTCCCAAACATGGTTATGAGATTCTTGATTTGATTAGATTTGTAGGGGGAGCTATCGATCTAGGAAATATCTAGCCAGCATCCCAATGAGGGTTGTCATTGATATGTCTTTACCAACTCAGCCTGAAGCAAGTTCATTTTGTTGGATGGATTGTATTTTAAAAACTTATTTTGAATTATAAAAGAATTTACAGGAATTAATTAATCATTAATAATTATATTTAGTAACTTTAGTTATTTAAAATAATTATATTTATTTATTTATTTTATTATAGCCTTCGTGTCGAAATAATTCAATCAAATATATATGGTTAAAATAATTATTTGAATTATTTATAAGTAATTTTCAAAACCTTGATTCTCATGTACCTACAATTTTACAAATTTACGCCGAATCTTATTTGATTAAGGAGTTTAATTAATATCACTTAAAATAAGCATGGCTCGACTGTTTCGGCAAAAACCTCGAACTTGCAATTAGCTACCCTTATATAAGTCCTATTAGTGCTGAGCTTTATTTAATTAAGGGCATTGGGCATATTCATCTTAAAAGATAAAAAGATGGATAAATAATTTTATATAAGTTAGTATCATATTCATTTTTTTATAGGATGAAAAATTTTAATCAATTAGAAAACTAAAATAACATAAAGTGCATGATAAATGATCTGATCTAACACGTATAATAAAATAATTTATCAAAATAATCTTTTTGACTTCTTTTAACTTATCCATTAAAACCAACGTGGCAGTAAACATGGCCTGACTGATTTCACTGCAGAAACCTCAAACTTGCTATTGGCATCCCACAAGAACTATATAGTTTAAGACAATTTACCGAATCCACGTGTTTTCTTGATCAATCCTGTTGGGTGTTTGAATATTACAAGGACAACATCTCAATGCCCTATGAACCATCACTCCAAGAAACCATCTCCAATCAGCTTCAATTTAACACACAAAAAGAAGACTGGAAAGAAGAACATCTCCTGAAATATAATTTACACATACATAGATGATCTAAAACCATGTACGCGTTACACAAGCATCATGGCCAGATACATACAGGAATCATCCTGTGTCCACCATACCATGATCTGACCATGTTCTTACCTCTAAATTATCATAGAAAAGGGCCCCTTTTATAAAGGATTGTAAGAACTGTAACAAAGAGGATGATGCAAAAGGACAGACAGGAGTGTAAATGGCAAACAGCACATCAAGATTCAATTCATGAATCCGCGGCCGGAAATTCTTCTTCTTCCCTCAAAAACCTCTGCTGCCGGGCGATGAAGGCCTCCACCTTTCTTCTGAACTCTTCGCTGCTCATCTCCTCCACCGCGTACGAACAATGGTGACCGTTTCCCCCCGCTGCCGCCTTCCGCCCGGAATCCGAGTCCTTTCGGCAGGCTCTCTCCGTGATGTTCCGCCTCAGCTCGCGGCGGGGTTTCTCCCTTTGCGCAGTTCTCTCCAGATTCTCGGAATGGCACTTGATTATCTTCCTCTTCTCGAAAGAAGCACCGCGTTTGCGTCTGGAAGCATCAGATGCTTTCGCCTCCTCCTTTTCGAACTCCTCCTGATTCTTCCGACAGTTCTCCACGTACTCCTCGTAAAAATCGGTGACCTTATTGCCATTAAACCGCCCCGAATTCAAGAACAGGACGATCACAATCGCGTTCCCGACCAGGAAGACGAATCGGGGGCTGATTAGTGTTACGGAGATCCCCCTGAAGTATTCGCCGGACGGCCTGAGAGAGACGGCGAATTGACCGAAAAACCTGGAGACAAACAACAGGAAGACCAACAGCTCCGCGACCCGAAACAAAGTCGTGATTCTCTGAATCCGTCGGTACCTTAAAAACGCGTTTGCTTTCTCCACTCGTATGTCGTGTCGAAAGTTGAACGTATCCATTTGTTTTAAAATCAATGGATATTGTTGCCCAACACTTAAAATCACTCAAGGGAGTTGCCCCTTTTGCGGTTTCCTAGATCATTACACAGAGAGAATAAAGGACATATTGGAGAAAATGTACAAAAACGTGAATGGATTGGATTTCCTTCTAAATTGTTCTTATTTTTTTGGGCTTATGGAGTGGCAAGTCCGGGGGAGGGAATGATGGTATTTATAGGGCCTCAGAAAAAAAATATATATATATATATAAATAAATAAAGAGATTCTCCATTCTATCTTTTTCTTTCCCATTTATGCTTTTCAAAATCGGCAAATAGTGGTTTTGATGTCTTCTTATTTATTTATCTTGAGGGAGAAGTATACGTGGTGGGTCTTGCTTTTGTGTTGGGACCAGATAACGCACACATGAAGTTTATGGACATGGAATCACCCATCACCTGTTGGCTGTCTGCAACATCTTCTCGTCCTTGTATTGTGTAAATCTGTTAATACTTAGCGATGGAAGGTTGAGCCGTAGATGTGCAGAAAATAGATAAGTGTCTTATGACAAATATGAAAAATGATATACGTTGTGTTTGGGATTCTCAAGATCAGGGAGAGTAAATACGTGGTGTGCTCCGAGGGTTATTGAGACTTCCGCATGCATGGTAGCTATGGCCATGACCTTCTGTCTATCTCTCTTATCAATATACGGTTTTCATGCACGTCAATTATTGCACGTGACCCGTGGTAGTGTTATATAAATATAGCAATAGAACAATTGTGTATTGATAAAATATGCAAATGATAATTATATATTAATGAAGAATAAAGGGATAGACTAATGGCATGAGATTTGAAGTCTTAAGAATCCATATTGTTAACAATGTGTAGGCTCCTAAGGTTGAGTTGGCCAATTGTGACCCATTGAAATAAGCGAACATAGGTTGTGTTTCGCTGATCTTATTTTTAAACGTTTATAAGATTATGTAATATATGAAATAATATTAGAATTTCTTAGTTCATTTGTCTTATTTTAAAATAAATTAATAAAGTTATTGGATTAAAATAATAAGATCGTCTTATAATATTATATTGAAATTTATATATAATTGTTTATTATTATAATTTGTTGTGTGGTAGTGATAAAAATAAATTAAATATCATTAATTAAATGTAATTAAAAATATTTATATAATTTCTAACATACGCAGAATTGTAATTTTAAGATGTCTCACTAGGAGCTTATAACCGTCAAATATATATATATATTTTTTGTGGAAGTTTATAAGCCAATCCCAAATTGCATATAACATGTTTTAAAGAGTTTAAATACTCGCCCAAACACCCTCTAAATATTGTGAATTATTGTTTGACTATTTTTGTGATATGAGAGAGAGAGAGAGAGAGAGAGGACTTTACGTGCTAACGATGATGGTAGCAAATAACTTGAAATCTTGGAATTTATACATATTTAATGTGATTAGGGTTTTTGTCCCTGGATTCATAAGTTTGATGGTGTTACCTAGTTAATTAAGATTAGCATTCCAAAAGATGAAACACTTTTATCAAAGCCTATGAAGAATGACAACACTGAGTTTCAATCACAAAAGCTTTGGTCCAACAGACAGCAAGTGGATTTTGCTCATTGGCCATTCCGAGTCTAACCTTTACTTGTTCTTAGGTATGTGGCCAATCCCACTGACCCAAGTTGCCTGTGGATTTATGAATCAACTGTCAGGTTCTTCCATGCTCATTCTCTATCACAATTAAAATTAGCACACAGAATGTGTTTAAAATTATTCATCCTTTACCAATGATAATATTTTAAATAATAGGTGTAATATTATTTAAAATATAAATATAAACAAAGACCAAAAAAAAAGAAATTAAAAGTGAAAAGTTTGAAATGAAAATATAAATGAATATAAATTAAAAGACAATAGAATCATAAAAATAAAATAAAAAAGACAAAGAATTAAACACGAGGGTAAAATTGTAATTTTACATTAAGCAACTAAAAAGTATAGATAGGTAATTTTATTTTGTGTAACTAAAATAAAGGTTAAAGACTTAATAATATAATATAGATATTAACCGAGTTAATGATATTAATATGTCGTGAATGTTTGCACAAAATCAATACTTACATCCCATAAGAGATAACAGTAGATGTGTATGCAACGGACTAACCACATTGTTTGCGATTCCTCCTTTGTTACATCGACTTTTTCCTATTTATATGGAAAGAGTAATGATTAAAAACCCCTCAAAATCATACCTAACCCTTGTCAAAGCCTTACTACCTAATGCTTACTTAACCACGAACATAATACAGCATGATTACTATAATCCTCTGAAGTATGACTGCCCCTATCTCTGCATGGTAGCCTACATTACTTCACATGCAAAATTTTACAAACAATTTCACACCACACAAAATAGTTGCCCTCGACCTCTTTTACTCGAATCGTCCTACTCGAGCTGACCTACAAGTCCCAGCTCATGTACTATGAGCTACAACTAGACTCTTATCCTTATCCTTGCACAAGTGTGTGATCAAATTAAAAGACATTTCAATCTTCTATAATTAATTATTCGGGCCACGTCACTAATCGTAAACCAGTTGCTAGATTTGAGACAGAGAATTAAACCTTTTAAATATTATATTAGCTATCATTACAGTTTAAACAACAGGTGTAAGACTTACAGGTGGTGCGAGAAAAATTTCTACTTTGGTAGTTGCTCTAATCGACATGACCGAAGAAAAATAGCTGAAAAATTGAAGGGTCAATGTCGATGTGACACTGCTATAATTGTGGTCTTTCGGTTTAGCCTGATTTCGTGGTAGACTTGGCTCCAAACGTTGCATGTCCATTGGATTCATGAAATGCTAATCGTCTTTTTAATGTTTGTTTCTTTATTGCTTTCTTCTTTATTTCTGTTGCCTTTTTATATTGTTTTGGGCTTGGAAGTTGTGATTTCTTCTTCTCGTGGGGAAAGTTACTTCTTCCTTACTAGCTAAGCAAATGCCACGTACCTCTTCTTCACTGGCTGCCATTTCTTACTCAAACCCACCAAAAATTAAGAGTGAATGAATTTTTATTTGGGAAGATGGGATTGCAATAACAATTATGATCATGGCTTTTGTTGGGATGCAAATTTTACAGACAATAAAAGTAAATTTAAAAATAATAGAGAAACATTATATTGACGAGTAATATATTTAGAATTTTGAAGTTATGTTTGTTTTGTTTTTGGCACCATAATGTATATTATTAAACTTTTTAATTTTTCTCTATATTTGATGATGATAATATATTTAGTGGAGAGGGTTTACATAAGGAATACGGTGATATGACATTCAATGAATTGACATAATTAACCACATATCATAAGATAATAGCATCTTTAAATTTCAGCCACTAACACACCCTAGTGTTATTTTTTTAGTCTAGCATTTTTTTCCTCTCTCTCTCTCTCGTTTCTTCTTCTTCTCCGTCTTCTTTTTTTTCCAAATCATAAAATTTTACTTTATAAACAGAATAATTTACTTAATTTTTTATTTTGATATTTTATAAGATTAAAAACAAGTTCAGTGTCTCATAGTTAACTAGCTAGTCTAATAATTGAAAATCTCCAAATTACATAAGTTATTCACCAAAAAAGAAAAATAATGGCCCGCCAAGAAAGCTCTGAAAATTTTGGCATTTAGCAGTATTTTTGTGGCAATTGATAGGTTGACAGCGATATGTGCCAATTTTTCCTTTGTTAAAGGATGTCCAACATCCATTGCTCCTTTAGAATTCTGCCTTGCAAAACCTATGGTTCATGGCGTGGATACTTTGCCTTTTTACATGGTTTAGTTTATCTTCTCAATTATTTTTTAACTCCTTGCAAAAATATTTCTAATAGCTTTAATTAGTATATGTGTGTGATGTGACAGTATGGTTGGCTGTTTCAACCAAATCTTAATTCTACCCATGTCTCTTTAGGTTAATCGTATGGTGAAATGTCATTTTTTGTTTTTTTGCCTTTGAACCATACAAAAATCAAATCATCATTATAATTTAATTTTGTTTTTAAATGAATTTAACTATAATTCCTATTCATATTATCTTCAAATTTCTGTTACACATGCACTACGACAATTTTAATTCATTTTTAATTGCTTTGTGGAGACATGCCCATCCTTTCGTTTCTTTAAATAAAATGATGAAATACATCGCTATATTTAAATATTATTTCTCTAAAAATATTCCATCAAAATGATTTTCACTAAAATTATAAATAAATTGCATTCAGAAGGAATCGTCGAAAATTGATTACTGCTCATTATTATTTTTTAATTCATTTCAGTAAGTTTTTCTTTTTTGGCTTTTGTCGTTCTACCTTTGAAAATATGTTCAAATTCTCTACTCTATTCCATCATATTGTGAAAGACCAAATTGCATATAGATGGTTTTTAATTTGTAATATATTTTACTCTTGTTATAATTATTTATTAATTATTCCAGTATTTATTCTTTACGTCATTTTATTAGTCGATCATGCATGATGCACTGCTTCTAGTTATATTCCTTTGAATATAAGGTTAAGAAAGTATAGTAAGAAATATATTAAAAAATATTAACTATAGTAATAAAATAATTTTTTCATGATTATAAATACCTTTCGGTCACAGCACAATTGCGGGCAACATATTCTCGACGACTGCAAAATTAAATCATCATTATTCTTTGTAGTTCTTGAAGCAACTTTCGTTAACACACACACACACACACACACACACAGGCATTAAGGAAGAGATAAGAATCCAGACATCAAAATGGAACCTCATTGATTTTCTCGATCGGCTCCTAAGTCGATATTTTTCAGAATAAGTATAGGAACAGCACATGGATCATGATATATCTATATATCTATATGTTTACATATTTTAAGATTTTGAAGTACTTTAATTGTAAAATGTAAATTTACATTATTTTCGTGATAAAATAATTTGATCTATCTGTCTATCCATGCCCCTTCAATTTTAATATTTTTCTCCTTTTTTGTTTTATATTTAATTCATTTTATTTCTTTAAATATCTCGTCTCTTTTTTTTTTTTTACTTTTTGTCCCATTTTTTTACAAAATTTCAAGTGTAATTTTATTTTCAAATAATTTTATTATATTTCCAAAACCATTAAAGACCGTATAATATTACATTAATTATACATTTATATAATTTTTATATTATACACATGTTTGCAACTTTTACTAGTGCACACACACACACACACACACACACATATACATATACATATATATATACATATACATATACATATATATATATATATATATTTCTTTTAGATAATTGATTCGTTATATTTTCTAACATATTCTTATCATTTATATAAATATATAAGATAACATGACTATAAAAGATGCACAACCATGGTGGATTAATTGAATTTTGAGCTGGATTCTACTTTTGATATATATGTGCTCTTTATTATATTTGTATTTGTATATTCTTTCCACTTTCCAACGTTGATGTAATTAATTATTGATGAGCAATAAGCATCTTTATTTATGTATAAAATATTACTATGCCTTTACATATGTCCTTAATCAACTATAATTTATTCCAGAATTAGTGAGACTAAAATTGGACACGTGCACTAGCTTAGGTTGAAATTGTGCACACAAGATCCCTCTCATCATATTTAGCAAAATTTTAGAAACCTAAGGGTAGGATTTTAATGTAATTAACGGCTTATTTCGCTAATATGCGCTATATTCAGGCCTCATTTTGTTATACTTGTTTAATATTACTCTTTAGCAATTTGAAATAATTACTTAATTAACATTTTATAGTCAAAATTTATCTTTTTATATTTTTCAATACTAAAATGAATTGAATGGGCTCCACCAACATGTGATGGGATTTAAGATTTGTAATATTGGGCCAATCAAATTAAAAGCCACAGCTAAACAAAACAGACCAATTAAATTTTTTTGATTCAAAGCTATTGGGCCCAAAAGGAAGGTCCAGTGTATTAGCCCAATCAAAACCCTACATCAATTGACTTGTATCGAACTCGCGTCCCTCTGAGCAGATAAAAACCCTTAACTAGAACCATATCGGCCGATCTTCGCCACCACTCGTCGCCGGATCTGCGTCCGCTATCTTAGACCGCGTCCTCCTTTACAATGGTGCGTTCGCGGCTGTGAATCTCTGTTTTGGCGCACGCTTGCATTAAACGCATCCTAAATCAGATTGCCTGTTAATTTCATTTCTATTGTTGTTTGTGCAGGCACCGAAGAAGGACAAGGCTCCTCAGCAGTCATCCAAGCCGGCGAAATCCGGAGGAGGCAAGCAGAAGAAGAAGGTTATTGCCTAATGATTTGTTTGTGTTTGATTTTGATATTTGCTAGGTTTGTCTGGTTTGCTGAAAATGTTGTGGTGAAAATGTAATAAATTACAGAAGTGGAGCAAAGGAAAGCAAAAGGAGAAGGTGAACAACATGGTGTTGTTCGACAAGGCGACCTACGACAAGTTGCTGTCTGAGGCACCTAAATACAAGCTCATCACTCCTTCCGTTCTCTCTGATCGTCTCAGGGTAATTTTTTTGACTCTTTGTTGTATACTACGCTTACACTACATAGATCTTATAAATTCATGGGGCTATAAGTTTAAAGCAGTGTTTATTTGGTTTTTGTTTGTTAATGTTGTTATCAATATTTGGTAGATCGATCATCTTACATCTGGTTGACAGTGCCGGTAGTGTTATTTTATTTACTTGATGGATTGTAGCTCTCGTCTACCGTTTCTTCAATACTTATTAGCTCTTTGTTTGAGCTGGAAATGTCTCCCTCGGGGGAAGCATTTTGCATTTTTTATTGATGCATATATTATGTGAAATGTGATCTTCCTTGAGCTGTTTTTTCGAACAGAGAAAATGTCGTTGTAATTGATCACTGAGAAATGCTTCTTGTGTTTTTAATTATTGTTTATTTTTGGAGTTCTGTCCATCTTCTTAAAACTCTAGAGGTGCTTTTAAGATTGTTTTGAATTTTCAATTCTGTGCTTTTGTTCATAGAGCCCAAGTGTGTTGTAGTTAGAATTCGCCAAGGCTAAAACATAATATTTCAATTTTATTTACGATGTATTTGAATTGGAGGATTTAAAGAAATGGATTTTCAATCTGTTACAATGAATATATTAACGTTTCATTTTAAACTATATGAAAACCATAGCAATGTTGCGAGTAGTGTTACAACAATATAGTTTAATTTGAGGGAAGTTGCAGAAAGAATTGCACATGCACTGACAATTATAGTAAAATATGGAATACAAAATTTGTTAATGTAGGTCGGAGATTCACTCTTATGTCTATGGGCAAAAAGCCAGGCCAATTGCACTAATTGAACCAAAGTATAATGAAAACATTGGTGAACTCTCACACCTCTCACACAAACCTTATGCTTCCTCCCAAAGTGGTTGACCAATTGGTAGCACTAAAACATTTTGGTTTTGTGTTTAACCTAACTACCTTTAGATTTAATTCTCAACACTCTACCAGTTTGTGTATCACACCAAGTGTATAATGAACTCTACAAGAACACTAGTTGTTTCACAAGTAGCTAGAGTCTAAGGGGTTGTCTTTGTCGTGTGGGGATGGGTAGGTATTTATAGTTGTTTCTTGAATACGCCTAGCCCATCTAAACTCTTGTGAATAGTAATTTGACTCCAATTAGGTTGATTGGTGATAAGCATCGAGACAATGGTAGTCGAAGTCTAGGACAGTTAGGTTGTCGAAGTATATCCAATAAGCTGCCAGCCTTCATTAACTTGATTTCAAACTTCTTTGCATCAAGACTTTCATTTCCGCATAAATTGTATCTTTGCGCCAATAGTTGATCTAGCCTCAAAGTATACCTGTTAGTTGGTCTTCAAGATGTACCACATGTCCATCTCAACATAATAACTAACATCAAAGGTTCAAATTTGTTTAGTCATCAAATATCATTGGATTTTGCATAGAAGTAGTTGTGTATAAATGTGCCAACTCAATTATAGTAACACTATATTTGTATTATGGTTGGTATGAAGCTCTTTTATTTGGGAGTCCTTTTGAAATTTTGTCTCAAATTCTTCTGTAAATCCAAATCCTCCAATTCAAATACAGCCTTAAAGTATTCTTTGTATTTTTTTGTAACTCGTGTATTAATTGTAAATCTGTTTCTTCAGCTGATTGTGTGGGGATTTTATTGTAATTATTAGTGATCTTATACATTTGTGTAACAGATAAGTGGATCACTTGCAAGGAGAGCAATTAGAGAATTGATGGCTAGAGGCTTGATCAGACTGGTGTCGTCTCACTCAAGCCAGCAGATATACACTAGAGCCACCAACACCTAGGTGGTTTTAACCCATGGTGTTGGAAAGCTTCATCTGGATTTTGTTGATTTACGTATTTGTTTGTTTTAGATTTAATGTTGCCCCTAAAAGTATTAAGTTTGAGATGTTTATGTGTGAGAGCATGAGATCAATATTGAGCCTGTTGAACCTGATTTTTTTTTTTTCATTTTTAATACTGCATGCTCACAGTGGTTTAATTTTGCTTGTCCTGATGATTCCCTCCGTATTTCCCTTGCTTCGTAATGTATAATTTTGAACAATAAACATCATGTTTGTTTTAAAGTTATGCTAGGAGATGAAAATTTTGTGTTTTATAAAATTATAGGAATGGTCTCAAGGTGTGGGAAAAGTTAATTTTGCCAAATAGCAAGGTTGGAATCCGTGTTGTCGTCACCCTGACTATTGTTGTTCTAGGCCTGCCCCAAGAGCCACCCCCCCCCCCCCCCCCCCCCCCGGGAATCTCTCTTTCTGAAGTTTGGATCTTGTTTGGGCCGGAGAATTAGAACCACATCAATGGCGAAAGTGAACTTGTGTGCATTTACAAATCCATGATTTTGGAAGTGTGGCAGTCGGTTGAAATAGAAATCGAATAGGGATATGGTTTTGCTGCGTCATTCTTCAGTGGAGATGAGTATCAATACTGAGGCCGGTACGTATGAAAATTTGTCTTACAAGTCGTTGAAGTTTGAAGGATATTTAAGAAATTGCAGTCATCGTCTCCTTTCTTGGGTTGTGTTTTATGGGGGCTTTGGTTAGAGTTTCGGTGAAAGTTGTGTTTAAATTTGTAGCGTGTTTGGTTGAGAGATTAAGATATTTTTAAAATTATAATTTATTCAAATATATATATAAAGTATGTAACAATGATCAATAATGTAATAATATATAAGAATAATTGATTAATTTTTAAAATATAAATATAAGTAATGTGATTGTAAGTATGTTTAGATATAATTATTGATTTAATTGTAAATAAGTATAATGATTAAAAAATAATTAATTAATTATATATATAAGATAGTAAAATTTAAATTTAAATTAGAAAGAAAGTTTTGTTGATTTGCAAGTTTTAAAGTGTAAAGTTGGATAATAGGTGGGTTAAAGAATCGGTTCCAAACATACCCTCGGATTTGCTCCTCTTTTATTTTCTGTTTTATTTTTGCCTGCTAGATGTCATTCGAAAATAAGAGTTGAAGTAAGCAAGTTAAGAACAAACTTGGGCTGTCCTTCGCTGTCTTGAGGAATCGCAAGAAGTCGGTGCAACCAACAACTTTCAAGTGGGTCTTATGACTTGTTAACTTCTGACTTTATCATGAATGATTTCAAATTTTGGGCTTGATCAGAGGGAACATGGTCCCAACTAGACAGGATTATTCTGAATTTCAAGAAATAAAGACGTGGGCTATGTTTGCATGGGGTTTATTTTTTGTTAAAATGATGTTTGGTAAAAGTTATATTAAGATAAATAATATATTTGGATGTAAATTTTGATATGATAAAAATTTTAATTTATGTAAATATATATAAATCTATATAATAATGATTAAATAATTTAATAACATATAGGTATAATTATTCTTTTTTAAGGTATAAGTAAATATAAATATAAGTATATGTATGATATAAATATATATATATATATATATATAAGTATCAATTTGATTTTAAATAGACATAATATATTAAAAAGAGAGAAAAATTGAATTTGAATTTGATAAAAAATTTATTGAATAGTATGTTTAGAGGTATGAAATTTGATAAGATTAGTGAAAAGTGAAAAGGTGATTCCAAACATAATAGTGGTTAACTCCTGAATATTCCAAGAATGAATAAAGATGATTACATCAAATTTCGTATGAAGTGTGCACCTAACTTTGTTTGATTGATGCTAAATAAAGAAAGAATGAGATATTTTTCTTTACTTTTTTCCCCCCAATTGTTACGATAATATGTTGGTGTATTTTGCAGTCAAACTCTCTTTTGCCTTTCCACCGAAAGGAGGGCCAATCTCCATTCACTCGAAAGCTTGACTGCTGTATATTTGAGATAGCCAGAGATGAGTTTCCACCACTCATGTTGCTTTTGGAAACATGGCCGTGAATGATGCAGCATACAAGCCATTCAACCCTACAAGTAAAGAGAAGAATCAGGTGCCGACACCAGCCTCATTTTTCCTCCACTGGCCTCCTCTTCATAGCTCAAAAAAACCACATGTTTCTAAAGTGGACCCACAAACTCGATCTGTATTGTGTAACCTATCACATAATTGAGGTGCAGGGTCAGTGGCTCTTACACTGTTAAAGGGACATTAAAACTAGATCTGCCACAAATCTATAAATTCAAATTAAACTCAAATCCAAACTCAATATTAATATTTTTTCCCCAAACTTAAACTCATTAAATAAAATAAATTGAGTTTAAATCGAGTTTAATCCTACAAGACCCTATGAGTTAATACTCATAATTTTATTTTGAGTTTATGTTAGAAAATGAGAGACCCAATCTCAATTTTTTCATTTCTTGATTTCTTAATTTTCATTTTTCATCTGGACATTTCCCAACAAACTCATTGAAAAGTAAACACTTTAAAATAATTTATTACATAATAATAATTTTTAATTAAAAATTATTATTATTTGAATCAAATTTAAACCCAAACTCGATGTATCGGTATATTGAGTGTGTGAGTTAAACTTAAAATTTAAACTCATTGGATCTTAAGTCTGGATTTATGTCTGACAATACAGTGATATAAGATATAAGTCTATTTTGAATCCAAGTCTGAATAGAATCCACCAATTGACAGGTTTAACTAAAACAGCACCCCAACAGTGTTGGCCTTGGAGAAGCTTAGTACCTTTGGAGCAACAATGTGCAGGTTTTCGGCCAATGGCTTGTTCAAGAAACAACGCATGGCTACAACTGCCTCGTTATATCAAAATTTAAAGATGATTTCCTTACAAAATCTTGCAAATGGAAAACTGCAGATTTCACCAGGCCTGAAGTCCGGCTATTGAAATCTTCACCACCTAAGCATTGGCCACTGGATGGCGAAACGTTTATTAATAATAAAACCAAAGATTTATCAAAGTGCTTCCACAAAGCCTTGCGTGTTCCAAACAGTGAAAGAGTCCCTCTTTTGGAGTTCGCACGATTGCGAGGCATTCATAGCCTTTCCCATCAGCGCCATGGCTGCAGTGCTGGGGAACTGCTTCCTTTGGAAGTTGTCCGGTGTAAATATAGAACTTTTCGGCTCACAAATTGTAACTGTTTCAGGCTTCTTTCTGGTAGCTCCAGACCCATTTCGCAGCCACCTTTTTATCCAAGCATGTGAAAGCAATAGCTCCTTATCCTTCTTTGCTAAGCCTGTTGTCAATTCTTCATTGTCCTTCGACGACAAGTCTCCACTCTTGTTCAACAGAATCGTTTCTCCAGATGGATGGTTCCTTGGAGTTGGCTCTGAGCTAGCAATGCCTCTTACAAGATTTTTTCTAAAAAACCTTTTTATTTCTTCAGGAGATGACTTCTCAGCCAAAGCTGAGCTTCTTCTGTCTTGAGAAGAGGAGTTTGAAGATATCAGCTTGAGCCGCTTGACCCATCTCATGATCGGATCTGCTTCAGTAGAATCATCCAGGCATATACTAATTTTGCATTTAGGGTGCTTAGCATGCTCCAGTAGCGCGTCCATCTCCAAGCTCTGAGTCCTAGAGGAGCTACTACATGCATTCTCTGACGGACTGGCAACAGCAGGCAAGGCAGGAAGCTCCAGGTTGACATCAGGTAATCCAGTGTTCATTGAACCATTTCCAACTTCTCTACAGGACGCAGCATCAATCTGAAGTGACAAATTCGTGTCAATGGTGAAGCACTGTAGTACATCCAATGATCATTATTGCCATGGAGTTACTGTACATGCAACCGTGTGCACCATAATTATGAAAAGCAAATAGAAAAAGAACTTGCAATACCAGTAAGGAATAATTTCAGAGACAAATGGCCAAGCAAAAAACCTGGATTAAAACTAGCAATCTTGGGCAAGACAAGGCAAAACAGATCCTTGGCCAATTAACTTTTCTAATGCTAATTAACAAATGCATGTACATGAAGCAATTAAAATGCATTTTCTACCAGTTTAAAAGTACAAACTTGATTTCAATATTCATTATGCAGTGGATAGGCTCTCAGAAATCTTCAACAACCAATACATGCACAGAAACATATGGCCGCTGGAAGTGGAATGTAGCGGGTTAGAGCTTCCTAGAATTTGTTATGCACTCTTACCAATCTTTTGATACACTGTAAAGTTTTATTCAATAGGAAAAACTGCAATGAAACTACTAAAATCTTCTCTTACACTTAATCCACTCCCCAGAAATCATCTCTTACAAATTTTAATGCAGATCCATGGCTTGATAGCAATGAGTGTTTGTAAGAAAAGGATGGAAACATTTAATATGTTCTGTCATTTTCACCCTGCAAAATATTTTATGGCCTTCTTAAATACATTTTAAATGGCAATGATTAAATGTCTATACATGGTTAAGTGAAGATGGGAGCACGGATTAAACTGTACTTTCAACAACCTCCACCCCACCCCTCAACCCCAACAAGGGGCAGATTTCTCCTTGTTTCTCTTCAGGAAATATTTTAGTGAAGTACTCGTGTGATTCATGCTGCGAAAAATCCAAAAAGATGGAATACCTACCAGAAACTAGCAGGTGAAACAATTTATTTGGACAATTAAGTGAAAACATGAGTGAATGTGTTTTAAATGGCAAGACTGAACACCAATGATTTGATACTATCTGAATTTGAGCTTTCCAGGGATTGAGACCTTTCCTACAGATATAAATGCTTGCAAACTATACACAAAATTCACAGCAAGTATGGAGAAATCAACAACAATAGGCATGTTGCAAAGGTGTACACGGAAAACATAAAGCCAGACAAAAAATGCATGTAATCATGTAGTAATAAACTGGAGATTAGAGTTCAACACTCGGCAAAGGTATTTTAAAACATAAAACACATGTAGATGCAGATTCAAAATGCACCAAATAAATACTTTATTTGTACTGACAAGCATCGAAGGAGTACCTTAGTTGAGGGGGTATAATTTGCTCCTACATCAAAGAAAAGAGAAATAGCTTAATAGAAAATTACAGTATTTCGATTGCATATATTATGTCCAAGTGAAATACAATATGACATAACAGGTGTAACTTCAGAACACCAAAGCAAGATCGAATGCACTAGCTTTCAGAAAATGATTTCAAACTGCAAGTCATAGTTGTCTGCCTTCAGTACATAATCATAATGAAAAAACTATAATTATAAGAATCAATTGCAAAATTAGCGACAAAAAGTCAATATATACCAGGATTTGAGCAGTACTCCTTAGAAATATCCATGTCGATTGTGTCTGTTTCAGCTGATGATACATTCTTTACTGTGACTTTAGAAGCCTTGCCATCTTCACCATTTCTTTTCCCTTCACTATTGGAGGAACTACTCAGAGGCTGAAGCCTTACCCCTCTGTTACCTAAACCAGAAAATGCTGATAGGCTATGCAGTTCACCAGATGTGTTTCCATTCATTTCTGTAATACACCTTGTAGTCCTAATAACGTCTTTCAATAAATTGTCTTCAGTCTTTTTGGTGATTAACAGACCGTTAGTTGTCTGAGAAAACCCAGGAAAACTTCCAGGTGTTGCTTCTACAGAATCTACAGTGGTGCATATTCTCATTGTCTTCATATCATGAACACAGTTTGGCAACTTCTGTAGAGAATAAAAATTGTCACGTGATTTCTTTGGTTCGGTATTCTCTGAAGCAATGCACTGACTTGGAAGCAGTGAGATACCTGAATCCTTCTGCATCTTCTGGAACATATCTTCACCAACCATTGGCAGGCGATGGTCACTCGTGGATGGAACATCACATAAAATAAATGTATTAAAACCCCTGAAACATGCATCTGTGGAAGTATCTGATTCTGAGTGAATGCCCCTTTTCCTTTTGCAAATCAAATCTGCTGGGTGGCTGTTCTTGTAGCAATGTTCTTGCTCGAGCATTCCCATATTAGCATTTGGCAATTGATTGTTGGAAGCATTGGAAGGTTTCATGATCAATGGAGATGCTGCAGCTTTTCCTTTGCCAAAATTATATCTTTCAGGGTCATAGTGTTGTTCAATATGCGCTGATGAGCCCGCAATTGATTCAAGTAAAGGCTTTGATGCTCTAAAGCTTCTATCTTTGGTAGGGTTCATTGAAGTACCTTCACCCAGAGAATTACATCCTTTGAGAGAAGTTCCTTGCACAGACGGAAACCCAGAAGATAACTGAATTCCGGTTTTCCAGTCAATGGTTTTACCACACTCAACGTTGTGACCAAACACTTGCCTTAATGCTTGCTTGTCATCAATGTCTCGGCCATGCTTCATATCAGACCAGCATGCTCTCTCATTTTCTGAGCTTTTCACAATTTGAAGAGTTTTAGCTTTAATCACTCCGAATTCTTTGACAGGCCTGGAAGCATCCAATGCATTTGTCAAACCATCACCTCTAGATACACGGTCAAGTTCCTCAATTCCGCAAGCACTGTGATTCTGTCTCTGTGCTCCTGCACTACTGCTTGGCTTCATCCAACGAGCCATCCAAACAGGCTGGTAAGGTTGCACGGGTTGTCTATTCTTCCCAGCGGTATCAGTTACTGGTCTCATCTTTTGTTCAGACATGGTGACTTGAACTGTCTTCCTTTCTAGAATACTTTCAAAATTTCATCAGAGATTTAAGCAATTTAGCCTACTTAACGGCGGCCAGGGAATAGAACATTTCATACTTGACAGCAATGGAAACAAATATTCAATAATACAAAAAGAATCCGAAGAAAAAAAATATGCTCTTTGGTGATTTCAATAATTCCTACTTGAAATTAACAACAAATCAAACTTGTATCCTTTTCCTAAATCCCATGTCACTGTAAACTGAAAAACCTACTTCAGGAAACGATTCAACAGCTTCAATTAAATACGCTAAAACTCAAATGTTGGCTTAATGACAATTAAATCTTTCATTCTCGCCATCAAAATCCTCAGAAGCAACTTAAAACATACACATACACACAGACCAAGGAAAATCTTCCGAACTTTTCATAAACAAATCAGTCAGAAACAATAGGTTTAAAAACTGGCAAATACTCAACTCACCTGCCTGCCGAATTCGCAACTCCGCGTGACTCATACTCAGAGATCGAACTCGAAAAAAAATAGGGAAAATAAATGGAAGAAGTAGAGACAATAGACTCAAATTCGTCGCAGAAGCGGTTGTGTGGCTATGAGGCTGCAGGGTAAGCATACGTACGCATGGGTGAGCTAGTAGAGCTACACAGAGAGAGAGAGAGAGAGAGAGAGGGAGAGGATCCAAGGTGTTTGTCCTTTGTGTTGCTTTATGCCCATTGGCAACCCACCTGTGTGATGATCAATCCTACACATTTTTTCTAATTTTCCACCATTTTTTAATGGTTTGTTTCCCTAAAAAAAAATAACCACGGCCATGTTTGGGAGAGGGGTTTGCTTATATATAATATTTGATAGGAATTATGCTGAAATGACAGTACGTTTGAAATGAATATTTTTATGAAATGAATATATGTATAAAATATATAATAATAATTAAATAATGTAATAATACATAGAGATAATAATTATATTATAAAGTATAAATAGACCAAGATATAAGTAAATGTGTTATATATAGATATTAATTTGATTGTTAATAGGTATAATGGTTAAAAATAATTAACAAGTTTTATATGTAAGAAAGATAAAATTTGACTTTAAATTTGAATAAATATTTTATTAAATCGCATGTTTGATAATGTAAAATTTGAGATAATGATTTTGAATTAAAAATTAGGTTCCAAACATAACCAACATTTAAAAAATTTCCATAAAAATGAAATTTATAAATGAAATATTGAAGGTATTTTTGAATGCAAATTTCTCTCTATTTTTTCCTATTAAAGTTACATTTGTTTTCATTTTTACACCACAAACATACACTATGATTATTATATTTTAAAATTTTCTCTCTATAATTCTTTTACTTTTACAAATAAAAAGGTAAATAAAAACACACACTAAAAAATAAAAAACAAATATAATACTAGAAAAATGGCATACCAAAACTTAAAAGACACTCGCAGCAAAGACTTTGCTTGTTTACCCTTTCTATATGTTCACAATTATATAAATTTTTATTAATCAAACATTTTAACTTACAACTCAATGCATAACTCATTAAATTTTACACTTCTAAACACCTAACTTAATAATATTTTTTATCAAAGTTTAAATTCAAATTTGCTTTCTTTTATATATAATTAAAAATTATTTTTTAACAATTATATTTTTTAAAATTAAATCAATATTCATACCCATTCATATACACACTTACATTTATATATATTTATACTATAAAATTAGCATTATCTTACATACAATTATATCATCTATTCATTATTATAAATTTTATACATATATTTAAAAAATAAAAAAATAAAAAAATTAAAACTTTACGATTAAACATATTACTCATTCTTATATCATCTCCCACCAAAACCCATCTTCCAAACATAACCTTGGCGGGCCGACAGCAGGCACGAAATAACAGCGGCGGGAAATTTCGGTGCTGGCAGTCTCGACGGCGGGGGACTGTTTCCGTGAGACTTGGCTCGGCGAAGAGCCGACGGCTTAGCCGAGCCGTTTAAGAAAAGAGGTAAAGTATTTTACACAGAATAACCTGACCTCCGCACATTAGCTGGCCACGAGTGCGCTTGTTGAGCTGTTGTGATGCGTGGTTCTGTTTCTTACACGTCATTCATTGTGGCAACCAATTGTGGAGCTCAACGTGTAAATTTGAAAATTGAAGGTTTCTTGTTCAAAAGTTGTCTTTTTTTTTTTTAATGTGTATTTTTAAAATTTTTTTGGCAATCGTGTAAAAATAAAAAAAATTTAAAATAGAGTTATTAATGTGTAATTTTTTATTTGTAATGATAAAAACAAACACAACAACAACGTGCTTCAAATTGGGGTGGATTTGATTGGTGTTTATCCACATATATTTTACTTTATAATTTATTATCTAGTAAAAATTGTCTTTAATTTTTTAAAAACAAAATTGAATTATTGAAATTATCAATTATGAAAATAAAATTTAAATCAATTGTATTTATAAATTTTTATAATAATTATAAAAATTATATTAAAAATTAAATATAAGATGAGAGTGAGATGAAAGAATGATAAAGTAATAAGTAAAAATTAAAAAGGGCAAAAATTTTAAAAGAGAAAAGAATAAAAATGAAAATGGGGTACATTTTAGTAAACCAATATTGAAAATTGTCA
Source organism: Avicennia marina (assembly GCA_019155195.1). Taxonomy (NCBI): domain Eukaryota; kingdom Viridiplantae; phylum Streptophyta; class Magnoliopsida; order Lamiales; family Acanthaceae; genus Avicennia; species Avicennia marina. The sequence continues at coordinate 770,611 of JACDXK010000032.1, forward strand.
TCCCTCATACTTTCTATGTACAAATAAAATTGACATATACTAGTATGTGTAATTGAAAAATATTGTATAAAATTTAAAATATAGAAAATTAAAAAACTAAAAGTGAAAAATTTGCAGAAAAAAAACATCAATGAAGATAAACTAAGAGAAAAGAGAGAGATGGAAAAATATAAAAGAATGAATGAACTTAAGATCAAAAGCACACTTTCACACTGTGAAATCAAAATACAGTAGATATGTCATTTTATATATTGTACAGTCAAAAAACCTTTAAATACTTAATAATATAATAACATAGATACAAATATAAATTCATATTCTTTTATTTTATTCAATTGCTAAAGAATTGATTATAAAGTTTTACTCATTTTAAACTTGATCTTCGTAATTTTTAACTCATTTTAAACATGATATATCACTTCCATCTCCCCTCTTTCTCCCTCTCTCTGTCTCTTGAGCATAATGGTTATATTTGTTCATAAATTTATTTATATTTTTTATATGTATTTTTTAAAAAATTATAAAAATATAATGATTAAGGTATAGATTTTTTTTTTTTTTTTTTTAAAAGTTGGAAGTTGGAACGAAGAAGCATCTTACATAGAGGCATGATAATGGAAGAATAAAAGTGGCTATTCTCTTAGCCTTACATTTTACCAAAAAGGCTTGTTATATTTTTGTGAGGGATGCGTGCATTTTCCATATGTTAATTTTAAACACTTAATGGACATAATCGACGAAATATTGAACATTTCGACTGATGATGGATGTAAGTTATACCAATTAATTGCATAATTAGAAAATCTAAAGCAACTGCAGGGGTGTTTGTCTTAATTTATCTAAAAAATCTTATAAGTTTATACTTTATGAAAGAATTTCTTAGCTTATACAATGTCGAATCTTATTTTAAAACAATTATTTAAAATGTTCAGTTAAAATAAGTTAATGAAACTTATAATATTTTACTAATAATAATTTTATGGTTAATTTAGTCAAACTTAAATATTTAATCAAGATTTGAAAAAGTAAGTCACACTACTATTTATTTCTTTAAAAGGAGTATAAATTTTTAATTATCTTATTTCTTTAAAAGGAGTAACTTTTTTTCCATAAATATTGGCCATTGACTTGAGACTCAGCACACACGGGAAATTACCATTTTGTCCAAACGCGGAAGCATATTCCATACGAACAAATCCCCATGGGATGACACGACGGCGTTTAGTAGCGAACTTTGTTGCCTTTTGCAGATTTCAATTCCTCAAAAACACCCCGAATTTAATTTCCACCTCCGAAAACCCCCTTAACAATTCTTCTCTTCAGCCTGCTTTAATCTCGCTGAAGGTAATCCGAATCGGTTTGCTGCGTTTGAACGCTAATTAATTGTTTTGGCTCATTTACAGTGCATGATTTATGATTTTATTCTTCTATGTACCCGATGTTCTCAATGATTAGATTTTCTGAATCAGAAAACTTGCCCTTATCAGATCCGGTTCTATTCGTCGTTTGGTTTCAGTGTTAGGATTGCCGTTGTGCTTATTTTAGATTTGATTTGTTTACGGAAAGGGGTAAATTTTTTAACTTACATGTGAACTTAGAGGTCTTAGAGTTTATCATCAAGAGATACGGTTAGAAGAGTCATTGATGACCAATGGAACAAAAGTTTAATTTGTGATGGATTTACATGAGTTTTGCTTGAGGCAAAGTGTAAGTCATTTCTGCCATCGCAATTTTTTCAGTAATCACATTTACTGCCAGTGAGAAATGTGTTTGATTGCCCTTAAAGCTGACCTAGAGGTGTCCCCCTAAATCTTTGGTGTGCATGTGTGTTGTAAAAGATCTCATAAACTCTTGATTATTCACAAATTATTTTCAAATATCTAGGTTACTTTATCTTATATATTAAAAATGGTGTAGATGTCCATGCATTACTTTTTATTAATAATATTAAGTTCATCTTTATCATTATTATATCAAAAAATTATACTAACAAAATTTTATTAGATGTTCTCATTGTTTTTATCCAAATAATTTATTAATTTATTTTTAACATAAGATATATGATTGTATAAGCTTAAAAAGTATTTTTATAAGCGTCATGATCTCATAAGTTATTAAAAATAAGCTTACCGAAGCACCAATCTGGATGTATCTTTTAATTGTATCTTGTACTGAGTTCTGCAAACAATTTAAACTGTGTCTTGGATTTGCTTTATAATTTTTCTTTTCAATTGGAGAAAATTTGTATTAATAATGACCAAACTAATCTTGATTAGGAATATTCCACTTCCTCCTTCATGAAATTGATACTTGTTTCCAAGCATTCCAATTGCTTCTCTTTGTGCTTCTGCATGTAATCCTAATTGCCATACAGCATGGTGGAAAATTCAGCCTGATTTTTCTTTAAACTTTATTTGGTCCATTGATTGCAGTTCTGAATTTGACTTACAGGATTTTGCAGCTCAAATTTAAGAATGGAGGGGGTTGGAGGCAATGGTTCCTCCACAGCAGCTGCAGCACTGAACCAACGGAGGCATGAAGTGTCAAAACTTTTCCAGTACTACTTAGATAAATCAACTCCACATGCTCTTTATCGGTGGATTGGAACTTTCGTTCTAGTGTCTGTTTACGCTCTGCGAGTTTACTATCTTCAAGGGTTCTACATTGTTACCTACGGTTTGGGGATCTACATTCTGAATCTGCTTATTGGATTTTTGTCACCTCTTGTTGACCCAGAGTCAGAACCAACAGATGGTCCTGCACTGCCTACGAAAGGGTCTGACGAATTCAAACCTTTCATTCGCCGCCTCCCGGAGTTCAAATTCTGGTATTTACACACACACACACACACACACATTCTTCAGGCTTCCATTATTTTTATTTTCATGAGACTTCAATTCTATTATGTTCTATAACTCATTTATCGTCCTTCCTTGCTTCCTATCAATTGCATTTTCTGAGGTCTTTTATTTCAATTTTGAAATAAAGAGATAATAGAAGCATTCTTAAGATGTAGATTGATCTGGAACTGTTTGCATCTGATTGTAATGGATCCTATCCCTGTTTTCATTATTATTATCAGTTCTCTGGCATGTTCGATTGTGATGTATAAGATTTAAGCGTAAATTTCTTTATGAATTTATAATTTGGGTGATTATAAATGCAGTTTGATTTAATGTCATGTTTTCATGGATTTAAGTAATGGTCAGATAAGACTCCTTACTACAGGTCTTTCTGTATTAACAGCTGAAGCGAGTAAATGTTTTCTTCTGTTCTGTTTCATTCAGTAGCCCAACTTGTGTTCTGGGTCCTTTTCTGTTTAGAATTGGTGTCCTCTACATTTACTCAGTTGTTAGATGGACTTATATTTCGAGGCATGGTTATGCATAGCCATAATGTGTGCGCTAATTCTCGTCCATTCGTTGTATAATTATGCTAAATGAATTTTTTGGGTTGGTCTTTTCCTTGGAGTTGTTTTTTGTATAAATACTTCCCATAACAATGTGTATTTGTGGGTTGGCTAAAATGTTGCATTTAATTGAACCCATCACTTGATTTTTTCATTCACTTTGCAATGTTGCATTATTTGAAATATTTAGAAGATGGTTGGCTAAACTTATTTTTAAAAGCTTATGAGATCTTACAGGATGTTTTTAGAGTTTATGAGCTCATATAACTTATTTTGAAAATAAACTAAAAAGTATTTGGTTAGATCATTTTATAAGATTTTATTAAAATTTATAATTATAATTGATTATACTTTTCCTTGATGTAATAATAATAAAAATTACTTAAATACTATTAATAAAGTGTAATTTAAGGATACTTATGTTATTTTTTATATATAAAATGAATTAGCTTATAAGATATTTGAAAATAAATTAGAAATAATCAACTTATTTTTAAGGAGGCTCCAAACATCTTGGCTATGTTTGTTTTGCAATTATCCACTATCTAAAAACACACATTCAATTATTATTCTTCCTTTTTTGTCTCTTTTACTTTTTCACCATTTTCGAGACAAAAACACCTAAAAACACACACCCAAATTTAAAAATAAACACACCCTTATTTTTGGAGCCGATAAGCTCTTTAGTCAATAAAATTATCAAATATTTATGTAGAGCTTATAAGCTCTCCCAAACACCCTCTTAGTTGCCCTAATTTTTTGACTTTTTGGAAGTAAGACGGCATTGCAGAATGGTTTACTTTAGATCTTTGTGGTTAATGCATATGATTGTAAAAAGAATTTCCTTTCTCGACTGACGGTAAACACTTAAAATATGAGTTCCTCAAATGCTCTGGATGGGCACAATTGATTTTGCTTATTGTTGGGGAAAGGGGTGGTGGTGCTGGGGCGACAACACTGAAATCAATGAAAAAATCTAAGTTGGTTTATAACATTACAATGGAATCTTTGTACACGTGCACCTGTTGAATACTACACTTTCATAGCCGAAAATTGATGTTGATGAGATGCCTCATTTTTATGGCTGCAGGTATGCCATCACCAAGGCTTTCTGTATAGCATTTGTGATGACCTTCTTTTCCATGTTTGATGTGCCAGTGTTCTGGCCCATTTTGTTGTTCTACTGGTTTGTTCTTTTTTTCCTAACAATGAAGCGTCAGATAATGCATATGATCAAGTACAAATATGTTCCATTCAACATTGGGAAGCAGGTGAGCTCAGGAACTCACACACCCACACACATTTCTCTACGGCTGTTGTGATATTACATCTTATCTGTCATGGTGCATTTGTAATATGGTAGTTGCTTAGCATATAATATCCCATTGGTCTGTTCTAATTTTTTGATAGTATTGTTACTGATGCGGAGGTTCTTTAACGACAGACATACAAAGGGAAAAAACCTGCCTCTAGTACCAGCAGCCTCCGAGCTGACTGAACTTCTACTGGTTCATCAACTTGACCAAATTAAGAAGATTCCGAGGAGGTTTCTGACTTGAAAGAGGACGCCATTAGGGGGAGGAAACAGAAGAAAAGTCAGCGGAGGACGACTCTACATATTTTTAGTTTATGTGGTTTGCATTTTCTTTGATATATTGACATGCACCTGATTAAGAGGATTATCAACATATAGTTCAGTTCTGCCCTGTTATTTCATTGTGCCGGCAAACTGCAAATGATGCTGGAAAAGAAAAGGTTGCATTTTGTCTGCAGGAATACTAAAGTTGGTTGTAATGTGATTCTTAATTTGTTAATGCATATCGTTGTTTAGTCAGAATGTCAGCTCTATATTTTGAGTTGTAACTTTGAAAACAAGACCAACGAGCCTAATTTAATAATGAAAAATCTTTTTTGATTGTTGTTTTTATTTAATTTTTTAGTAATAAATTTTTTTTTGCACGGACATATAAATAAATATTTATATTATTTCTAAAGAGTTTGGTCGTTAGAGTCAAGATTGCACAAATATATATTTAGTTTTTATATTAATGACAATATTATATTTCTTTTCCCACTAATAACATTTTTTATAAGAATAAAAATAAATATTTCAATGACCTGATATAAACAATAAATAATATAAATTAAATAAATATATTTTATATTCAACGAAGGACCTTGAAGTCGAGATGCGGCAACTCGACCCTTTGGATGATGGAAATAATCTCTCAAAGTTTTTCCAACAAGGAGACGCGATCGAGGGTGACATGAAAGAAATTACCAATTTACTTGTTAATCTTTCGATGAAGAGACTAAGAGGGCGTTTGGCGAAACTCAGTTTATAAGCTACCAACGCCCTAAACCCACTCAAGAGTCCTATGGTTCTTTTAAGGCCTGACAGACCGTATTAATAATGCTGATATGCCATTGTTTCTTAGGAAGGCTAAAGTCATTAAAACGAGTCCGGAATTGCTTGATAAATCCAATATTGCTAATCGTAGTGTATCTGCTGCATGTAGAGAAGGAAGTGAGATTGAGTACCCAAGAATTGGAGTGAGTCATGGCCTAAAAGTAAAGCTGAAAGAAAATGATGAATGATTTTCAGTGTTTGGGGGTGGAAATTGCTAATGAGCACAAAGGAGGGCTTAAGAGGGGAGGGGCTACAGTGCCACCGGTGTGCAGCCAAGTGAGTAAATGACGGAAAAGATGGTATCAGAAGGTGGGGTTGTGGTAGTTTTCAAAGGCAAGAGAGACAATATGGAGGAAAATCAACAAAGACACGAGGCAGTGAAGGCAATGCAGAGAAGCTTAGTCAAATTACATCAAGTATTTCTTGACGTGGTTGTGATGGTTGAGACACAAGGTGAACAAATGAACAATATTGAGCAGAATGTGGTGAATGCAGGAGCATACATCAATGGCGGGGCAAAAGAGCTTGATCGTGCTAACCGGCTGAAGAAAAGGACTTGGGCTCGTTGGATTGGCGTAGCGGTGCTGGTGTTCTTGTTTGTGTGTCCTACTGCAGTTCTATTCTAAAAATTGTAGCATAGTTTATGTAGGCTCTCTACTTGGTTACTGCTCAGTAGCTATGGGTCTACTTGAGTTTGGCAGCACAGAATCTACTTCATTCACTTCTTAACTGAGCATGGAAGATGCTGTTCTGAAAGAAATTGAATTTCAATAAACACAAATCTTGTTTAAATTGAACCAAGAAATGCTGCACAGACTGCATTTGTGGTATTTTGCTTGCTTTTAGCACATTTCTTGTGCCCTGCATTCTGCAGAAAATTCTGAAGGAAACCAACCCTTTATCAATTATTTCCTCTCAGATTCTTTTGAATTTTTGGTCAGTTAACAAGGTGGAAGATCCTTTGGTGGAGGCAAAATTGAATGATCTATATCTGGTCCATTCTCCACCAGAAATGCTGTCTTCAGTCCCCAGCCTGTGTGAAGCTCAAAGTGACAGTGCAGAAACCACACGCCTATATGATAGTTATTCACTTAGTAGTTATTAATAAACAGAAGTTATCATAGATTGATTGTCTTCACTATGAGTGTAAGAAAAGAAGATAAAAGGGGCAGTCAAGCAGGTTAAACATACCTGGATTATCAGCCCTAAACCTTATAGCAGTCCAACCTCCAGTGGGGACTCCAACGGTATTTCTTTCAGGCGGATCCACCAAGTTGAACTTTGCGGGGTCTTTCTTGGGGTCAAAGTTCCCAAGTCCAGTTCCGACAACAAAAAAGTTGTATCCATGAAGATGGAATGGATGTGACTCCACGGAGAGAAGGTTGGTGTCTTGTAGTACTAACTCAATTCTTGAATTGAATGCTATCTTGCTGAGCCGTGACAGGATACTATGTGTTGTTCTCAGGTTTGCTGTAAGTGGTGTGCCCGTGTAGTTAAAAGGCGTTGGGGGATGGTCTGGAAAGTCTGCAGTGAACACTCCTTTAAGGGAGAAGTAATGAGCCTGTAAAAGTCCAACTCTAGGCATTGTGAAAGTTATGTTGTTTAATGAAGCTGTGAGTTCTGTCCCATTCTGGCAAGTAGCACAAGGATTTATTCCCACACCTATAGTGAAGAAGAGGCGACGGTCCACTCCAAGTGGTACTCGTGCTGGGAACTGTGGAGAATTTAGGCTTCTCAGCTTGGCATTGTAACTAAGTGCAAAGGCAGAGTCACTGAGAGCTGGTAACTGAGGAAGACTTGGAACTAATGTCTTCGGAATGCCTTTGTATTGAAGTATGCCTGTGGCAGTTTTCCTGTCTAGGGGAAGTGGCACATCTTTGAAAGGCCTAGCAGCCATGAAATATCTGCCAGGCATGTGGTTTGCAGCAATGAGAACGTTTGTGGTCTGGCCGGGGGCTATCAGAATGGCACGAGTTGAAAAGGGCTTTGTGTAGACAGCATCAGCTTCCACCACTGTCATGTTGTGGCCGGAGATGGCAAAGAAAAGCTCGTCATTCAGTGCAGCGTTAACGACCCTCAAGAGGTATGCCTTTCCCTGCTCAACCTCTATGGCATAAGTGTCTGCACTTAAAAACTCCCAAGTTGTTAGACATCTTATACAGTTTTTGAACTTAAAAGTGAAGTTAGCCTAACGCCCTCTTCAAGTTTTTCTGCATCTTACGTTTCTCAGAGCATGGGAAGAGCGGCCCTGGCTTGCCATTGATTGTGTGTGCATCAGACACCTTAGGAGGCAAGCCCAGTTTGGTCCCTTGTTGTTCAATCTGTTGAACATCACCATTCCACCACTCCCCTATTTTGCCAACAGAAATGCAGCCACGTTATAGTCATTTCAACACAATCCGATTAGGCCAAAACTTCTTTATCTGTGCAATGGGATCACCTAAGAGTAAATTAAACTCAAAATCAGGCTGGGGGAAAGGGTATGGATTCCCTTCTTTGGGCATTATGACAATAGCACCATAAACAGTGGCCCTCAACCATAAGATGTGTGCATGCCACCATAATGTTCCTCTCTGTCCTGTTACATTGAAATCATAGGTGTAAGCTTGCCTTGTCTGGACTGGACACTGTGTTATGTAAGCCGGTCCATCTGCCCACCCGTTGCGATACTGCCTCAATCCATGCCTGCCAAGAGAAGGAAGGAAATGAAGCATACTTATTATTTGCAAGACCACACATGATAATGATCATGCAAAAGTACAATGAATTAAAGTCTTGCCAGTGAATTGATATGTTATATGGTGCATGGTTAGTGACATTCACAAGAAGTCTGTCTCCTTCTGTGGCATAAATTGTTGGCCCTGGATACATTCCATTCACTGTGACAATTGGCTTGGCATGACACAACCTCTTGACACTCTTCACTTGAATCTGCGGAGGAAAACCAGTGAGACATAGGGAAAATCATCAGCCAAGAACATGTGTGTTTAAAACATGACATGAATTTAATGCTCTTACTAACATCAAACTGATATTTCTTCACTTCAGCCTTGGCCAAAGTTAGGAAATATCCCACAAGGCACGTGAGAAGCAAACGAGTATTATAGTGAAGAATGTCTCCTCTCGTCATCTTGTGATCTAAAACTCCAAGCAGGTGACAAAAATGTTTTTGATTTTTTTTTTTTATGATTTTGCGACTTATGGAGGACACCATTTCTGCATTTTTATAGCAACTTGAGAGAGAGATTAGTTGGGACAAGCCATCAGTTGGTTAAGGAGAGCTGGTTTTTGAAGATCAGTAGGTGAAGAAATGGGAGGGGTTGCACACCAAAGCTTACAAGCAATTTGCTGATGGAGACCTCATGGTGGAATTACAAAGCAAAGGACAAAGAAGAAAAGGAGGCAAAGTATGAAGAAAGTATTTCTGAGTTTGAAGTCAGCATGAGGGGTACATGAAGCCAACCATGGTCCTGAGTTTTATTGTCAAGGAAGAAAAAAAGGTATTAAAACCAAATGTAGTGATCTTAATATTAGATTTGTATAGGTTGGCTGGAGCTTGAAGAAGCAAGTCCTCAGAAAAAACCATTGCAGCTAACCTTAACTGTCCATTTTCTATTTATTTGTAATTCCTATCATTTTATTTATACATGCATATGTGACAGCGTGGGTACTAACAATATTTTTCAAGGTTCATAATCAATTAAAAAAGTTATGTTCGCTATAAATAATTAAATTAAATAAAATATTTTGTTAAGTTTAATTACACGTTCTCTACAATGATATAAGCCATTAATAAAAGGCACGCCTAGCAGAAAATATTTAAAATAATGGATAGTTAATTCTACGTAGCAAAGATAATAAACTAATTCTTTAAAATAATTCCAATGACTTTAATCTTATCACTAAAAATAAATATGACCTAAAATGACAATTCCTAAGGAATTATATGTTTAGTAATAAAGTGCAAGCCATTCCAAAATATATAATATAATGTCGATAATATTTGATTATAGATTATGCTCTTCGTACTTCTTCTTCTTGTTTTTTATGATAAAAATAAATGTATTAGCATATTGTAGTTCAATATGTTTGACTGCAAGCTTGAGTCGAGCTCACGTGATATGACCTTATACCTATGCTTGATACCCCAAATCATTAAGCCAAACACCCTTATATATATATGTTTATTAACTTTTAATGATAAGAATGAAAGCCAAATAGAAAATCAGGCACACAACCTTAACAAAGAGACCAATTCAATTTTAATGGGCTCTTGGGCTACATATATTGTGGAGCAGTTTTTAAATATAAATACTATACAATACACACACCACACACACACACAATTTGGCTTGATAGCTTGACGATGATAAAACATCCCAAACAATATTCGAGCTCGACTTGTGTAAAGGACTTAACTTGAGTAGAGTAACTCAATACAAACTATGGCCTAAATATGGCTGCAGCCAAGAAGAAAAGAATCACTATTTATCTAATAATATCTCCGGAATAGTTTAAGGTAAAAAGGTGATGAATAAAATCAAATTTAAATTATCTTTTGTGTGTACGTATGTATGTATAAAATAAAGAGTGAGTTGTGTCCTACCACTTTCTTGGGTGCATTATTTTACTCAATGTATATACTTTTAAAAATGCTTCGAAATATATTTAAAACTAAAAATTACGTTTTATACATTTGGAAACTTTTCATTATTTCTAAAGAGTTAATTGGGTATTGTTATTATTTAAATAAAAAATTAGAATTGGATTGAAGAATTTGGATTTGGAAAAGGAATTTGAGAGAGATTTAAATAACTCTAATATAAGAAAAATTTTAAATTCACCACAATTACTAGTTCAAAATGAGAGATTAAAAATTTGAAATACATTCCTATTTAAACAAAGGCAATAAATTCATTATTATCTACTCTTTTAAATCCATTGTATGAGAACTACATTAATTAGTAGACATCTGTTCGTATGTATTATGAATGAGAATTTTGCTGTTGAGTTGCTAATTCCTTAAGACAACCTAGCGTTGATATTTCGGCCACACCCATGAGATACAAAATCAACGTATGCATGTGAACAGTGGGAATGGAATTGCTCTCGAAACGAAACCAAACTTGTGACCAAAAAAGAAAGGGCACAGCTTTAAGTTCGTGTGTTGCTTTCCTCTTGTTATTATAATCATTGAATTATGGTGTTCGGAGCAAGCAACTAATACCCACGTGGTTTTTTTAAATTATTTTTTGGTCGTCCATTAATACCCACGTGGTTAACAAAAAATGCGTCTGTAAATCTACGACGTTATAATTGGAAGCCAACTTCTAACTCTAAAGTAACGTTTCGCACATCGTACTGCTAAACGCCCGTTGAACAGTATTTTTATTTAAATTTAAATTAAAAAATTTTCTTTTATATATAACTAATTAATTTATTTTTAATCATTATATTTATTCACAATCAAATTAATATCTATACATATTACATACCTTATAATTTAATTATTATATTTATAAACTATCACGTTGACTAATTATTATTATTATTTTATATCATTTGTATTATTAAAACACTCCTGTCAAATATTATATCTAATAACAACCCTTCTCCCAAACATAGTCATAGTAGAGAACTCAGCTATGTTTGTATGTTATATTTCGGTTTTTAAACACTATCAAAATCCACTTTTCTTAAGCATATTATTCATTAATATATATATATATATATTTTATCTTTTTTCACTTTTACACTTTGTTAAATTAACATCAATTTTCGTTGTCAACAAAGTTTAACCCACGTAAAAAAAAGCGCTCTATCAAAATAGTGTGAAATACATACTATAAAACTAGTGTGAAAATTTTTCATCAAATCAAAATAACAATTGGTATTGTGAATTGGATTGAATTTTTTTTAGTAAATTTTAATCAGTTGAACAATTACATGTTAAATAAATTTATACAAATAATCTTTGAAAATTAATTTTTTCATATTATTTATACGTACAAATACATACATATATGTATGCATGTATATGCATATACGTAGCGAGAGTTCGGGTTTATCTGTTTTTCGAATGGGATTCAATCCATTAAACCAGTAATTTAATAATCCAATAAATTCTTGAATTCTACAGTGGAACCAGTTTTAAAGACACTGTAGCTCTTCAGTGAACACTTGAGCAGTTCGAGAGCAGTATTCCTCCAACTCATAGCGTTGATTTCACTGATAAGGGGCCCCACTATCTTGTGAGTGACGAGAGCAGTTCTGTCATCTCCAGCTCTTCCATGGAAAAACTCCCTAGCTCCAAAACAAATGATCACAAGACAGATCAATACTTAACTTTTCAATAACTCCATTAGAATACTATATAGACAAAAATAAGTAGAGATAATTATGTATATTAATTAAGTTTTTAGAAGGTAAAAATGTTAGAAATCATAATTTTTTATTGATTTTATCTAGTTTTGACCAATTTACATTAGTTCACATGATGTTCTAGTTATATAGTGTAACCAAAAATCGTCCAGTTTCAAATTGAACCAACCAGTCTGATCCTGTTTTAGTAACCCTGGAGGATTTGCCTCATTCAGCTCTTCAATAGGAAAATCTGTGTTTTAATGGTCGGATCTTGCTTCAGGAGGACAACCACAACCAAGAATATGGGATTTTAGTGCTTCTTTAGGGGGTGTTTGTGTGAATTTATAAGTTTCTTAAAATATCTCATAAAATGTTTATGAGCTTTTTAGCTCTCTAAAAGTATTTGATAATTCTTTTAATAAAATATTTTGAACTTATAAGTTCGTTAAAAATAAGTTAACTTTTCTTAACTAATTTTTAAACATTTTATAAAATACTTCATTTTATATATTAGAAATAATATAAATACCTTTAAATTATATTTCATTAATTGTATTTAGTTTATTCTCATTATTATTATTTAAAAAATTATAATAAACTATAATTATAAATTTTAATAAAATCTTATAAAATAATCTTACAAAACACTTTATTAGCTTATCAAGATATATGAACTTATAAGCTCTTAAAATATTTTGTAAATCACGTTATGTTATAAGCAATATAAAATAGACTTAGCCAAACACCCTCTTAGTTAAAGGTTCTGTTGATTAATAGGACCAGCTAGCTAACTTTCACGTAATTCAACTCCATTACATTGATAATTGTTTTGATGAACTTCTTCGCAGCATGCATATATACGAAGTTATGCAATTATGTTACCGAGACAAGTCATCACGTGCTTGTGGTTAACTTATTTGTGTCGGGAACCATAAACATTGAATCTTCAATTGTAATTTTGTATTTCTTGTCCTAATATATGTACACCGTACCGTAATCCTAATTATTATACGTTGTATATATCTTCGTTTACTGGACATAAAAACGGCATACAATCTTGCAAATACATACGTCGAAATACAGCGTTTGCCTTCCAAAGGCAGCGCATCTGACAGAGTCCACCTATAGTTAAATTTTCAATTGATAACCAGCAGCAGTTGTCCTGCATTATTTTACTTGGAAAAGCTGGAATTGGCATCGGAATAAGAACACTACAACAATCAAGTAGCAATTCAGTACTTCGTCTCCACGGGATACCTGTCGATGCAGTCGAGCCAGGGACTGTTATCAGACGGCTTCACATCCCGGAGCGCTTCCCACACCGCGCTGTTGCATTTGAACCCACTGCCCAAAGCAATCTGCCACACGCGGTGCCCCTTCTTGATCCGTCCCTTGGCCTCACTGTACGCCAGCTCGTACCATATCGAACTGGACGAAGTGTTGCCGAACCGGTGCAGCGTCATGCGCGAGGCCTCCACGTGAATCGGCTCCAGCCGCAAGTTCCTTTCCAGCTCATCGATCACGCCTCGCCCTCCGGCGTGTATGCAGAAATGCTCGAAGGCACGCTTGAAATCTGGTATGTACGATTCGATTTTGGGGGTGATGAGTTTTCTGGCAATTAGGGTTAGGAAAAAGAGGAGCTGTTCGGTGATTGGGAGAACAAGCGGGCCGAGGGCTGTGATGTTCGCTTTCAGTGCGGTTCCTGCGATTGCCATAAGATCTTTCGACAGTGAAATTCCGGTGTTACCCGTTTCGTCTTGCTCCTGATGCACGCAGCGGAATGCTTTGTCTTCGGAACCCTTATGGGTCCTCACGACGTGGACAATCTTGTACTTGGACCTTCGCTTGTCGGAGCCCCGATTCGACAAGAGAACGGCCGATCCGCCGACGCGGAACAAGCAGTTGGTGATCAGCATTGATTTCTTGCTCCCAAAGTACCAGTTCTGGGTGATGTTTTCGGTGCTGACGACGACGGCGTATGTGTTTCCGTGAAGCTGGAGCATGTCATTCGCTAAATCGACGGCGATGACTCCGGCGCTGCAGCCCATGCCTCCGAGATTGAAGCTCTTGATATCCTCTCGCAGTTTGTACTTGTTGATGATCATGGAGGAGAGCGACGGAATGGGATTAAAGAGGCTGCAGTTCACCACCAGGATTCCGATGTCCTTGGGTTTGATTCCCGTGGCGGTTAAGAGACTATCCACGGCGCCAAACATCACCTACAGGTAAATTTGGGTGAAGAATTACACCAAATAAAGTTCAAAAACCGAAAAATATCAAGAATGATCAGTTAGAAGCAGAAAAACCAACGCAAATGAGTAGTCACTTGTCGGCCGATTCTGCCTCCCTCAGGATAGAAGTTTATTTCTATTATTATTATTGGAATCAGGTAAAATAATTTTATATTTATATGGTATTTTCCAGATTCATATTATATTAAAAAATATTTTTATTTAATTTTCGACGCTCATGTCAATTAATAGTCCGTCGATCACACACCATCTCCGCTTCCTCACGTGCAGCCGCCATGGACAGCGCAAGCATTGACTGGTGCATTGCCTCCGGCGCAGCGGTTTCCTCCCCGAGCCCTGACCGCTGGAGGACCTTGCCCATGAACTCGAGAGATGACTCGTCGGAGACTCCGAGGAGGGCCGCACGCTGCATGAAGTAGTGGAACTTGACCTGGTGGCGGTCCGGTGGGCGGTAACAGGCGTAGCCCACCAGATAAACGGGTCTGGGTCGGGTTGCAAAGTAGGCAACAATCCCCAAAACCACAACACTCGAAAAAGCGACGACGCTGGGAAGATTAACGTAGCGCGAGTAGAGAATATTACGGTAGTCTCCGTACGTCATCTGTGGGACGTGAATGAGTAAAACGGCAGCGCACGGGACGAGGAGGCAGGCCGTCAGGTAACGTTGGAAATCCAGGAGCCGTCCAGATGTAGTGGGATTAGGTTGTCTGCCTGTCATCGTGTAATCAAATCCTGGTGTGAATCTGTGAGTGTGTGACTGTGTTTTCCTCTGGGGTTTTGAGTACGAGGTGCTTGCAAAGTTGCATGGTATTTATGGTTAACAGAAATGATCGAGTATTAATTATATTAGGCTTGAAGGTAGTTGCAACTGTAGGATTGTTAATTTAATGCAATACTCAATGCTAGTAAAATTTACACTTACGTAAATTTATTTATAAATTATAAAATTATTATATTATAATTAACAAAAATAAAAATTATTTAATAATAAAAAGTATAAAGAATATTTAAAATAACAAAACAAAAAACATTTGGAGAATATGAAGCGAGAGAGAGAATTTGATAGAACAAACGAATAAAAAAGTTAAAAGTAAAAATTGAAATTAAAATAAGATAATTATGTAATTTTATATAATAAAAAAAATATGTAAAATAAAAGATAATGAACGGTCAAAATTTTAATAATAATATGATTCGGGTACACAAATAAATTTGAAAAAGACAGTGCCGATAGGAGAAATAAAAGTATTTAATATCAAAATAGTTACGTAAGTTTATTTTTATAAAAATAATAATAATAAGGTATAGAAATTTGAAACGTTTAAAACGCAGAAATCCGACGGGTCAAAATGATTACACCCCTTCGTTTTGATCAATCATGAGCGTCAGACTTTAAAATACGTGGCGTTTTTTCATCCTCTTTTTAAGGTTAACGTGTATTAAATTCCTTCGCGAGTTCTGAATGTATAGGCTAATACCTAGACCTTGTCTTGTTTGTCTCTTTATATCACTTGTCTAACTGATTAGGGCGCAAATAGTTATATGCTGATATCCATATGCACTTAGATGAGATTAAACGTGGCCATAGTTCTATTTAGAATCAGGGGCTGAATTTGAATAATCGAACCGTCGAAAAATAAAAAATTTATATATATATATATATATATATTATGTTAATTTATATTAATATTTAGTAATTAAATAATGTTAATGTATATTTTTTCTTACTTAAAATGTTTGTTAATTAACAATATAATGTATTTTAAAAAATTTAAATTACTTGTTCTTTGCTTTATAGAATAATAATAAAATTAAAATATGAAATTTTTTATTTTTTATTTTTACATTTTACGCTTGTTAAAAATATTAAATAGTTTGTCACAATACTTTTACATTAAAATTAATAAGAGCAAATAATAAAACATAATTGCATCAAACTAAAACTTAAAAAATCGAAATCAAAACTACTAAAGAATTGAGTTGTTGGTTTCGAAGCCAAAAGCCCGGTTGAAGAATTAGAACGATTCCAGAACAAATTCTAAAACTTTAGCCTTGTCCACTTGAGATTGAGTTGTGCATATAGTGAAAGCTCAATTTTTCTATCATTTGAATCTAATTCAAATATTCTTTTAGCTTGCATCAAAAATAAAAGGACCTAATTCACTTACGCCTAGGTCGAAATAAACAAATTATGTTTTTCAAATAAAAATTTTGGATGGTTTCGACTCCAGGCACCACCACAAGTCGGGGCATGCATGTTTATGTCAGCCGCTTACAAAGATACTTACAAATCGCTCACAAACATTGTCCTTACATTAGTAGAAGAATTCGAACAAGAGTCTTCTATTAAGTGATTTGTTACCAACTGAACCAGGATGTTAATCTAATACAAGAATTTATATATTTAAAACAATATCAATTGACCGGAAAAAGGGTTCTTTTCTTTCTTGCATGAACACGTAAAATATGTACATATTTTACGTATTAATAGGAGTTAATATACATATTCACCTTGAGATTGAGTTGAGCACAAAGTAAGGTTCAATTATTCTATAATTTGAACCTAATTCAAATATTCTTGTAGCTTGCACCAAAATAAAATGACCCCATTCATCCACGCCCTTGTCGAAATTAACAAATATCATTTTTTTCACATAAAATTTGGATGGTTTCGACTCCATTCACCACGTTAAGTGAAGGCGCGCAGGTCTATGTCAGCCACTTGCGAAGATATTTACAAATTGATCACCAACATCATCCTACTATAAGAAGGAAGACATTTACAAATTGATCACCAACATCATCCTATTATAAGTAGCAAGGAATTCGAACACGCAGTCTTTTGTCAAGTGGTTGGTCCTTACCAAATGAGCCAACATGTTAATCTAATTTATATATTTAAAACAATAACAATTGACAGGAAAAAAAAGGGTTCTTCGATGTATCTCTTGCATGAACAGGCACAACATGCAGATATCCATCAGGACATAGCGATCACGACCCTTAGTTTTGTTGGATTATGAGAGTGTACAAATCAATGTTTGTAAGGAGCACCATGTCGTACGTACAAATATGAAATATATGATATTTATTCAACCACTTAATCAAGTCGTCTTCAGTGCAAATGAGCAGCATTTCGATGTTAATATGTATTAAATCCCTTTTTTAAAGTTATGAATGTATAGGTCATTGAATATTTTGACTTTGCCTTGTTTGACTTCTTGTATCACTTGTTTAATATTAAGGTGCAACTAGTTAATCGTTAGATTGAACTAGCAAGTTCAACCAGTTTAACCGAGAACCAATTGATTCTCTGATCTGGTTTCACTTATAAATTGTCTTGTCATTTTAGCTTGTAGGAACTGATCATACTCGATCAAAAACTGGTTAAATCCGAGCGGAACCAATCAAAACCATTATACAGTATTTTTTTGTTGATAAAAAAAATTTAAAACAATAAATTAACCTTTTTAAAAAATAAAAATAAATAAAATGTATTTTATATTTTCTTATGATTTCATTTTTACCTCCTAAACAATTTATTAGTATATATAATTTTGTACCATCTTTTTCTGTGTATTTATTTTATTTTTTTCACTTATATATTTTTCTCATTGGGTTATTGAAAATTTAAATATTGCATATTGCAATTAAAATTTTTCAATTAATTTTGTTGTTTTATTTTTCAAAACTCCTTTTTCAACATATATATTTCACTTTGAATTTAATTTAGTTTCTTTTATATTTTTATAATATTTTTATTCTGGTTGAATTATTAAATTTTTAATGTTACATTTTAAACTTATCATTTGATATATTAATTGATGGACATGGATTAATTTTATAACATTATTTTAATATTATTATATATATACATAATATTATACATAATTTACAACAACCATTTTTTTAAATGGTTTAACCAATCGGAATTCGGATTGATGAACCCAGTGGACCAGTTAATTATTCGGTTCAATGATCAATATGGTTTTTAAAACATTGGTTACTTTGAGCTGAATTTTTACTAATGAAAATTTATATATGTACTGTATTATACAAGAGACAAGGGCTCCTTTTGTTGCACTAGATAAATTTATATATATACACTGCTTCAATCTAATAATCATAAAATTGGTTTTCTAAACTATATATCAAGAGTTTGGTTCGTAGTAGTTATACTAAATAGATTTAAACATTGAAACAATGAAAAAGTTGTTTTATCATCAACATCATCTTCTTCTTTTTTGGTTTATTCTTTTCCAAATTATAAAAAAAATTTTAATGAGTACAAAATAAATACTTAAATAAACTAACACATACTATAAGTAAAATAAATCAAGCAATTACTTTTTATTTTATATTATATGAATTTAGGCAAGAATGCCAAAATTATTATTACATACGAAACTTGAGCTTGAGTGGCATATAGAGCCAAAGCTCAAATTTTCTATAAATTTGAACATATTCTTCTAGCTTGCATCAACAATAAAAGGACCCAATCCCCGTGTCGAAATAAACAAATACATATACTACGTAAAAGATCTGGTCACTAACTTAAGATATCTCTATGTCGGCTGCTTACACAGGTATTTACATATCACCTATTGACATTACCCACACGTGAGTAGAGTAATTCTAACACCACAATCTCCTGTCAAGTGGCCTGTCTTTGCCACTGATCCAACATTGGTTGGCAAAACAAACAAATATGGACTAGTCATCAAAATTTGGCAAGTCCATTGACAAAGTGAAGTTGAATTCAAATGCCATTCTCAGTGGACCTATTAGAGCCCACTAGGCTGCTCTCCAGTGACGAAGAGGCCCATCGGAGAGTCACAACTAGACACATTATCATTTTGGCAAATCCAACATGTTAGGGCTGATGTGTAGAGCCTAATGTATGATTCTTCAGTCAATGTGCATGATTGAATTAGGATGGAATAGGTTGTGGAACAAAGTATTTACCCACCAACAGGTCTCATACTCTCATTACCCTCATCTTGTCCTTAAGCCATCCATATTTGTTGCCTTAAACCACTCCATTCACAATATATAATTGGACATTTTTAAATCATTTATCTTTGACCTGCGGTGACAAGATTTACCTGCCAAAATTTGTTACTAGTCCTTGATTATCTGTTGTCCATGGGATAAAGTTTGATGTACAATTATTGGCGTTCTTCCTGCAATTGAAAATAGGACCCTAGTTATGGATCAAGTAAACGAAGGGGGCGTTAGGTTTTAAACACCCCACTCGAGGTGGAAAATTTTAGAAATGATAGTTGGAATTTGAAATTTGGAAAATATTATGAAGTTACACGTTTTAGGTCTTGGTTTTAGGTGTTTGCTTGTTATGTTTGGTTTCTTTTTTTCTTTTTTTCTTTTCATCTTCTGGTGTAATTTTTTTGGAAACTTAATAAAAGTAAAATAGAGATAGAAAAAAAAATTAAAAGTGTAATAATTATAATGTGTATTTTATAGTGCCAAAAATTAAAAACCAATTCATGCTGTATTTTGATATATGTCATAATTACAATTAGTTATTTTTAAAAATTATAAAAATTGTGAGAGATGATAATAAATTATATGATAATACTTGAAACTTAAAAAAAAATGAAGATGTGTTCTAGCTTTATTCATAAGGTAAGGAATTCAAATGTCTCCTCACGCTATCACAACGTATACAATAAATGAATTCTTTTGTTCACTGTTGTGTCTGTTTATCATTCTTCATATTCCCCCAACTACTATGTAACCATTGCATGCAATATTTTCAAAATTCGACCAAACATAGAATCGAATAATATATCGGTTCACTGGTTTGATCTATTTGGCTAATTGAACTAAATTTAAAAACCGACTAATTAGTATTATTATTATATATATATATATATATTAATACAAGAAAAATTAAATATGTTAGTCCTATTTTAAAATTGTATAACTAATTTGTATATTAATCAATATAGAATTATTATTTGAGGAAAAAATATATATAATGAATTAATTATTTTCAAAAGTCAAACAAATTAAATATATAATAATTGATTTATTAGTTCTTAATAACTTATTTATTATACATAAATTAAATATATAATCATATACAAAGACAAAAATAATAATAATAAATACTTATTTAAATATTTGTTATGGTATAATATTTTTTTCTTTTTATATATTTTATTTTTTATTTTTTTGTTATATTTCTATCTAATTATTCATTTCTATTTTTTCTATTCCTCTTCGATTTCCTTTTCTCCCTTTCCTTCCTTTTTCTCATTTCTTTCTTTTTTCTCTTCCTCCTCTTTGTAATGGGGTTTTTGTGGCGTTTAATGAAAGCTTGTCTTCTCCATGCTGTAATGGGGGTAGCTGAAATAATCTGCACCAAGATTTGTATTCTGAAGTTGAGCTTGTAATTTGTTGAATCTATAACTATTTACTCACAAGGAATGGATGTTTAGGTGCCTCTCAGTCATGAATTCGGAAGGGTTAGGACCAGTTTGGCAAGTGCAACTATGCCGCTGCTGCTAAGTTTAGCGAGGAAGCAATGCAAGAACATGACAGTGCAGCTGGAAAATTGACTTGAAATAGTATGTGGCCGGTGGTGCGCAATCTTTTTAGAATCAGTTAATTTACTTGCTTACTAGGTCATTTGACTAACTGCTTCAATTATTTTAAAAAAATCCGATTGACCTAGAATATGCATAGATAAATTTTATTTTTATAAAACAAATTTTAAATTTATCTAACATATAATTATTAGACAAATTAAATTTCATATAAAAAAAACAGTTTAATGATGTTTGACACAAACTCCCCACTCTATATTTTTGCCCTTTTCGTGGTCAAATGTTTCTTCTCAGTTTTTTGTTTACTCATTTGACCATTCTTTAATTGCATATCTTGGCATTCTATTTTTCATTCATTGCTCTTAATGGTCTCTCTTTGCATCTTTCTCATCTTCCTTTCATAAAATTTATTTCCTTCATTTTCTCATCAAATAAAAGGTAACGAGCTTTTCATCTTCCATTTACAAGGTGCCTTCCCTTTTCTTCATGTAACAGAATGGGGGGTTTCTTCCTTCTCTTTCCTGCGGAAGAACAAGCAATAGTTCTGAACATGTTGCTACTGGTCTTGTAAGATTTTAAGATCTTTCTCCAACTTAGAACCAACGTCAATGCTTCAGTTGGCACCAACCAAATTTTCCATTTTTTCTTTCTGTTTCCTCATCAATTTTACTACTACCAATTTGTATGTCACAAGTAAACCGGATTTACAATCTGTTCACAAGTTAACCAGACCGGCTGATCTGAGCTGGTTTTGAAAACATTGGTGGTGGTATGTACACGTAACAACACTACTTGAGGGCCATTTTGACGATTCACATATTCTATTCCGTAAATTCTCTAGATTTATTTGTATTTACATTTTGACACGTGGTTTGAGTTATTTTTATCTTGAAAATTGTGTAAAAGTAAAAGAAAAAAAGAGATTAAAAAAAACAGAAAAAGAGTAATAATAGATTAAGTGTATAATTGTAAAATAAACAAAGCCTTTATGTCCCTTTGTTCTAAGCATATAATTTTGCCACTATTTATAAATTGAGTATATAAATTATATAACTGACTTAAAGTAAAAATGTAAATACACCTAGTGCAGTCATATAAAGCAAATCAATAAATACACAAAAGGTTTAGCCAGATGTATTAAATAGAGGGAAAGAAGAAAAAAGCGAGATGAGAGGACTTCAAGTTCCATGATAAGACCTTAAACGGCACATAATGTAGCAATGCTGCTACCTTTGCTTATCATCTCTCAAGTTGTTTTCTCCTCCACTGGTCCTGTAGTTGGGGAAGGGCACTTTTCCACTCTCTATACATTTGACATCCTCCACAAGCATTTCATAATGCCTTTTCACCTCCTCTGTCGTTCGCCCTCCAACAGCCCTCGCCACGTTGGCCCAACGGTCTGGGCTGTCCTTGTCGTACACGGCCAGCGCATTCTCGAATTTCTTGTTTTCCTCGGCAGTCCAAGTGCTGCCGGAGCCACGGGTCACCGAGGTTGACGCCATGTTGGAACAATTATTGTCTCAAAATGAGCTCTAAATGGCAAAAGAGAGCAAGAAGAGTATGATGAGTAGAGGACCCGGGTCAAGACTTGGTAGTGGAAATGCAGGTCTTTTATGAGCTCCATGAGGGGAGGGGGTGGGGTCATGCCAGTTGGCCTATAAAGTCACAAAATGGGAAGAATTTTTAGTGATTTGTATCCTTAAGAACCACAAGCGGAAGCAGGACAAAGAACGGGAAGAAGAATCACTATCCCCCATTAAAATGTTGTCCCAACCAGGACACAAGTAATTAATTCACCTTTTTGTTACTGCTTTAGGTGTGCAATGAACATAACTAACTTCGAGGGCTATGTTTGGGAGAAGTATTTTTGTTGGATATAATGTTCGATGTAAATTGTAGTGGAATGAATAGTATGTTAGAAAATAAGATTTTAATAGGATAAATAGTATAATTTATTCGAATATATATATATAATATTTAATATTAATTGTATAATGTGATGGTTTACAGGTATAATTATTATGTTTCTTACATCATAAATAAAAATAAATGTAAGTATAATTATGATTTATATATATATATATGTATGTATGTATTGATTTGATTGTAAATAAGTATAATAATGAAAAAATAATTAGTTAGTTATATATATGTGTGAAGAAAAATGTAAATTTAAATTTACATAAAAATGTTATTGAATAGTATGTTTGGTTAAGTGAAGTTTGAAATGATATTTTAGTGTTGAAAATAAGGTTCCAAACATGACGAAGGGAGTCAGGATTTTCAACCATTATCACCGTCCATTGCATGGGTCTACAAGAACTCCCTAGATTGCATGAAATTTCGAGAATCTTTTCTTTTCTGTAGCCTTCCTTCTTTCAGTGTTTGTCTTAATGCATCTAATCAGCAATTTTCAACGTAGTTGGTTCATAGGGAGGGCTTTTATTTCCTCTTTTCACAGTCTACTTCAAAGACAAGCAAGCATACAGCTTGGCTGAAGATCAACTCATAAAAATGTTGAAAAAGTGCCTTTCACTTGAACCCAATTTAAAAAAATAACTTTTGCAGCACACTTGAAGAAGTCTAAGTCCATTTAAAAGTCAAAAGGTACTTATAATAGTAAATGAATCATATTGTTTAAATTTATAGATTAGATAGAAGAGAATGTGGAATTAGGTGATGATTAATTCGAATCATATGATAGAATCGATCTCAGCCATTTATTCTTACAAAGAACAATTATAAATAGGAGTTTCCACCATTGTTACATACCAAACTTGAAAAGAAGAAGAGTTGAGAGAACAGAAGAAAGCAATAAACCATAAGTATAAAAATAAAGAAGTTTGAGTGTCGCTCTTTAAAAAGTATTCTTAGAGAGAATTTGTGTCTAAACAATATTGAAAAGAATTTATATCTTCTAATAATATGAGAGAGTTGTAATTCTTTTGAGTAAGGTGAGGACTTTCGTCGTATATAATTTATATTGCTAAATTGTATTTTGTAAAGTTTTGTTTGGTTAAGTATAATTCTTGTTTAGAATTCTATCCCGATCCTCTTGTATAAAATTCCAACCAATACAAGAATTACAAAGCCATGGAAAACGGACAAAAAGCGACGTATAGTTAGCATACTAAATTTTATGATTTGCATTGAGTACAAGAAGCTTAACCGCAGAATTTAAGACATTGTTTGATTCCACTGATTCTAGGCTTGCAGCAATGGCTTAGGGTAGCCCTAATCATCAACGGTTCTATTGTCGGCTAAAACGTGTGGTTCATTATAAGCATGGAAGCCTTCAGCATTAGGGAACTCCGTGGTGTCTATATATGTCAATAAACTGTTATTTTCAAGAATCCAAGTTGGAGGAAGAATGAAGATCTGCTTATCCTAATATGCTTCTACTGTTAGACACATGAATACTCTAGCTGCAAACAAATTATTACTCTTGGATCCAAAGCATGGCTTCACATGGCTAGGTGCAGATCAAAAATGAACTACTTTTTCTTGGTCATGCCTGGGAAAAGTTGAGAAAATTGAGGAAGGACTGTGACCCCAATTGGGCAAGTTGCAAATTGCAACAAGCCTTGTCTTCAAAGGAGGCTCCAATCATAGGCTAATCGCGCTCCACCAATGATTAGTCAAAAGCTAAAAGTGCATCGTATCGAGGAATCTACACGCAGAAAAGTGAATATCCTTCCTAGTATATACATATACGGATACAGCTTCCTACACGGGTATTTGCAAGCCTTATCTGTCATGCCCTATGTCACTACAGTGGTCACCCTCACAAGTCGGGAAAGCTTAGGGACCTGAATTTGAACATTCAAAAGCACAAAATGTTGTGGAATATGAAAATTCAAGTGAGTTCTAAAGAAGCAAAAGCATTCAAATAATCATTCCAGTTCTTATGTCCAGTCCTTTGATCATCTCCTGCTTAAGGCAATACCATACAGATGAATCCAGATGCTGTCATGATAGCATCAAGCCGAAAATGTTTGATGACATGAAATAGACAAAGCATAAGAATCCCATTTGCTGGATGAACAAAAATTATTTTCCCAATCTGTCAACACATTGTGGCTTATATAAGAATGATGGTGTGATTCATCAAAAGATGAGAATTGAATGGAAAGTATCTAAGTTTCTGACAAGACCTTCTATTAGTCCTATCTGCTCCTACATAAATTCTTGGTCCAAGTTGGAGAAGCATTTGTCAAACTGGGTAGGATTGGGCCTAATTCTGTAAGCCCATTTAGAGACACTAGCAAAATAGTTTCTCTTAGGCCCAATGGCATCCACAAAGTCACGTGACAAAGCCCAGAAGTGCCGCAAGTTTTCCATTTACTAAAGAATTCAAAATTAAACTTATTTAATTTATTATGTATCTATACTCTTTATGAAGCCTCCACCTCTAAACTTAGATTGACAAAAAGTAAAATATCATTATTGCCCTTATTATCATGTTATACACGAATTCGATAAAAGTTAAATGAATAAATTTAAATGTATTGAATTTTTTTAATTGAAACACATTTATGTCTATATTCACACTTATATCAAGAAATTATTACGAAACCAAAAAAATGCCACTATTTAATTTTCTAGAAAAATTTATACCTTTTATCTCTATATATGTGTGTGTATAAATATGTTCAAATTATTGTAATTGCACATGCATTGAGCACGCAAAATCGCTAGTGCTAATTATTGTTATGCAATCAACTTGATAAACATAGCTTATCATGTTAAATTAAAATTTTGTTTCGCAAATATTTTGAATTACATTGGATTAATTTTATAAGTTATTACCTAATAACAATCACATATTTCAAATATTACTAGAATTATAAAAATTATATGTAACTTTTTTAATGATAATAAACATATAAATTACTGTGTTTTACCAATTAAATTAGTTATTAAAACTTTAAAATGCATTGTAAAATCACAAAAAATGAAAGGAAAACGATTAAGGAAAACATAAATAAGAAAAATTAAAATGAATTAAATTTTCTTAAAAATAATTCAAAAAATATTAAAAAAGAAAAGAAAATTAAAGAATAATCATGGAATGACCTTTTTGATTTTTTCACTTTATTGACCAAATGTAATTATTCCAATGCCTTTTATCAAAAGTCATATAAATGTTTACCTGATTTATGTTTTGTTTGTTAACGCAAGCTCAAATAAGATACGCTATTACATTAAAGCTCTAATTAGGATGTTTTAGAGGGAAAGGGTTGAAAAAATATTGAATATTTCAAAAGATTTTATCTTTCACTTTGAAAATTCAAGAAAGTTTCAAATATTCTTATTGATTTATTTTTAACATTAAAACTGTATCTTTTTAAATTGTTGTACGGTTTTCAGTATTATTATTTTCAATCCAATGGGTTATACTTTTATAACCAGTTATCTTTACTAATGTTCACAACTCTTCTAAATTTTGTTGATTCTTAATTATCTTTTCAACGAAAAGATGAAGGCTTATTTAATTTTGAAAAAATAATTTGTACTGTTGAAATAATTTCTAAAGACAATACAAATTGTTAAACAACTCAAGTCCTAATTTTCTATCGATTTTGTGTTGTTTCTCCTAGAGAGAGAGAGAGTGTGTGAGTGAGTGTGTGGAAATCAGTCAAAAACAAAAGTCCAAGATTTTGTAAAATCAAATTTGAGTGCCAAACGTGGTACAGAGGTGATTACTCGACACCAACACCGGCTATCGGAATGTGGATTGTCTTGAAACTTTGTTAAGGTGTTATGAAATTAAAAATTTGTTGGTTTTATACAATTTTCAAAATAAAAGTACTTTAAAAAATACTTAAATTATTTATGTTTATTTCAAATTTTTCAATTTAAAAACACATTCATAATTTTTAAATTTTATTTCTTTCTCTCTCTTACTGTACAAGATAAAAATAACTAAAAATATACACTAAAATTTAAAAACAAATCTTCACGGTGGCCAGATGATGAGTTGATATGATTTTATGCAAAGAATAGAACATCCAGGGTGAAATTTGCACGTCTGTAAAAGAAATTAAAAAACTATATACTGCAGATATATTCACTTTTTATTTTTGAATGATAATTTAATTACATTTAATATTTGAAATTTTAATTTTTTTATAATTATTTCATATCAAATTTTACATTAATTAAAAAAAAATGGATTAAACTTGACAAAATTTATCGGACTTAATTCTTTGAGGTAAATATGGTGAACAAGGTGCATCTTTCAAACCCTAAGTGCCCATTTAAATGGAGGGATTTGAGTTCAGTGGACTTCAAATCCACATTGGGGGAAATTTTAAAATCTACTGCAAACCCTAGTAGTCATTTCAAATTCTTACACAAATCCAAATTCTCTTTATCCAAATGAGCCCTATAAATATTCCTTTTACACTAGCGTTTAGAGTTCGAATATCCCACAAAGTGAGAATTTTCGCGTGGGGATGAACAGCCAGGGTGGCCTTCGGGTTTGTAGACGTCAGACTCCTTATTTTTAATAAAAATTAAAGCTTTGATGTATGTTATGTGAATCGTGTCTCAAAAAATGAATCTCGACCTTTAAAAGTTGATTTCCATTTTGAGTTAAAGCCCTCTTCTGTTGTTTCAAATGAATAAATAAATAATTAATTAGTCGAGGCTTGCTCTGATGTCCGCAGTGCATTGCACCAAGAGTTTGTAGAACAAAACTCACGCTACCAATAAAGTGAAAAGCTTAACAAAATATTATTTAATATTTTTCAGGCGTCACAATACTCACTGAGTAGCAATGGATAGAACTCATGTCCCAAACTATCAAAAGGGCCCTCACAAAATCTCTTGTTTGTTCTGTCCTCGGTGGGCTCATTATTCAATCAAAATAATGAATTCCAGACGAGAATGATGACTTTTTTCATTTGTTAATTGATGCATCTAACACATTCTTATCTTCAATCAAATAATCCGGTTTTCAAAGCATCCGCCCGGTTTTGAGTGTCCATGAAACCAAACAAGTCCCATCATGCCCAAAACAAAGGTGAGTGTCCATGAAACCAAACAAGTCCCATCATGCCCAAAACAAGGTGAATGGCGAGAGCTTCAATGGAGAAAAGAACAATTAATAAATAACAGATCTAAAGAATTGTAAAAACCTCAATTTACTTCATTCCACGGAACTCTGCAAACTTTGATTTATACATTTCAGTACGTCAAAGCAGTAACAATTCCAAACTCGGCGGTCCAAATTAGAGCAACCATAAAAACACAAAACGACGACCCTAGAAAGCGAAATTACCAAAACATCCCCACACCAACACCACCAGAACCCTAACTCCTCCAGTTCCCATCAGGAGCGCCACCACTTCTCGAGTAGCCACGGTCACCGCCGTAACCTCGGCCTCCGCCGTACCCTCCCTCACGGCGACCTCCATAACCACCCTCGCGGCGTCCGTATCCGCCGCCTCCACCGTACCCACCGCCTCCACCGTACCCACCCTCACGGCGAGGGCCACGGGGTCCGCCGCCGCTCCCACGGGACTGAGCCTCGTTGACGGTGATGCTCCGGCCATCAAGCTCCTGGCCGTTCATCCCCTCTATCGCGTCCCTCATCGACTGCTCGTCCTTGAAGGTGACGAATCCGAAACCCCTAGATCTTCCAGTCTCACGGTCGTTGATAACCTGCAAGGACAAATACGAAACACGACGCGAAAACTATCAGATCCGATCAAATCCATAACAGATATCGGCCTTGCCAAAAGAATCTTTAAGAAATTATCCTATCGTCGACGCTTTGGTTACAAAAAAGAGAGGCAGAACGTACCGTTCCAGAGGTAAAATAGCAACAGAAACAGTAACAGTAGTAACTCAGAGTAACAGTAGTAACAGTAACAGTAACGTTAACAGATCAGAGGGAATCGGGTCGGATCCGATCTCTGCAAGAAACGGACCTTCGATTCGATGACTTCGCCGAATTGGGAAAAGGCCTCCTCGAGGGACTGATCGGAGGTGGCCCAAGCCAGACCCCCGACGAAACACCTATACTCAACATCACTGGCCGCCATTAATTTCCAATTTAGGTATTAATCACGAAAACCGCAGTCCAGCGAAACGGAGCCTATGAAATGGAGAATATGCGGTATCGATAAATATATAGACGGAGATGGCTAGGTTTAGGAGCGGGACGGATTAAGGTAAACCGTGTGCGCACTGCGCACTGGGGCGGGGGCCGTTGGGGGCTTGTTTACTAGAGTTAGGAAACCCGTGGTTAGTGGGCAAGGGCTTTGTTTGGCTGCCAACAACTTCGAAAACGAGTTTCTACCTGTGAGTTGCCGCGGTTTTAGGGTATGTTTGGTTGATGATTTAAGTCAGAGTGAAAGTGATGGAGATACGTATAAAAATTGCCTTCAATAGCAAAATGTTAAGGAGAAAAAATTTAAGACTGTTTAGATTTGAATATTTGTATATGTATATAATATGTAAAAATGGTTTGATGATTAATATAAGTTTATAAAGTATAAGTATATATGTGTGAGCATGTATATGTATATATTTTTATTTGATTGTCAATGATTTAATTAATAATTAAAAAATAATTAATTAGTTATATATATATAAATAATTTAAATTTGAAGGAAATTTTGTAAGAAAAAATGTTTAATAGGGAAATTTTTGGATTGGATGAGAAAGTGTCAAATAAGAAAACAAACGATGTCATTATAGTTTATGTATTTTATTATAAAAGTATTTTTGATTATATTTATTTTATTATATGATTTACTATTTAACAAAAGCTAGGCATTCTCAATGGATATATTTTAATAATAAAAAAAAGTTATAACAAAATTAAAATGTATACTAAAATTATATGAATAAAAGGCAAAATAATTGTAAGAAAAAGAATAAATAAAATAAAATAATTTAATTGAAAAGTGGGGAAAATATAGAGGATAAAAGAAATAAAAAGTACAAAAAAAACTCTTGACCTGATTAAATAATTGCTCTAATATTATTAATTTTCTGTGGGACCCCAATATGTACCCACTTGTGGGAGACAGGAACCCAGTCCAAGTGGAACGCAGCGCATCAGCCAACTGGCTGGTTCTCTTGACTATGGTTAGGAGAGAGTTTATGAGATATTTGCGGTGTAGGTGGGCCCCACGCTCACGTGGGATATTTACCCTCTCTGAGTGGATGCGTCGGTGGGGACTTTAGTTTGAAGTCATCTATAAAAGCTAGTCTCACGGCGCGCGCACATAGCCTGCACTTCTTTTCTTTTTCTTTTGTTCTCAACGGCACGGAGCCTTTGGGTGTGTTTGGTTTTAAAAATTTAAGGTAGAAAAGAAAATAATTGAGAGTGAAAAAAAAAGATGAAAGAAATTCGAAATTTTATATAATGTTTAGTTAAAAGAATTTTAATAAGAAAAAAATAAAAAAATAAAATAAAATTGAAATTTTTTATAATTTGAGAAAAAATAATGAAGAAATAAATACACAAAATAGAGTTTGTAAAATTTTTCAAAAAAGAATAAGATTTGAAATAACTTTCTTTTCATTTTCTTCACATTTTTGCAAGGAAAATAAATTTTTCTTTACTAAATTATAATTTCTCTCTAATTTTATTTTACATAAGATTTTTCTTCTTAACCAAATAACTAAAATCATTTTTTTCAATATTTTCTTTTCTCTTCCCCTCTAAATTCCAATTATTACTCCTTAATAATGTATAGGATTATACTATTAGGGTAGGTTTGATTCACCATTTTCTATTATTCAATCGCTGTTCAAATTTTACAAAATAAATATTTTTATTTTATAAAATTTATTTAAATTTAAATCCAAATATCTTCTTCTCACTTTTTATAATTAATTAATTATTTTTTAATCATTATATCTATTCAAAACTAAATTAATATTTTTTTATAATTTTCTCACTCACGTGTATATATTTTAATATTCTACAAACGTATAACTATCACATCATCTAATCATTATTATATTATATATATATATATATATATTATTCATCCAAATCTTACAAACAAAATAAAATTTTCATTCCTATCGAAATCATCTAAATTTTCTTCCCTCATCCTAGGTTGGAAACAAACATAACATTAGACTCTGGCTGGATATAAATTTTATTGGAAGGAGAGGTAGCACGAAAATTTAATAGTAGAAGAAAAAATGAATTATTTTGAGAAACAATATATTTATGAGTGAGTATTTTAATGGAGAAAATCTTCTTAAATTTGCATCCAAATAAAAATTATATTAGGTTAGACATTTTGACAATAGGTAAAAAAAAAATTATGTTTGCTTGATAATTTGACAAGGATAAAATTTGTAATTTATTGGAATTTGTGTATTTATCAATATATAATGTATAATTATAATTGTATAATGTGAGAACATATGAAAATAATAATTACTTTTTAGCGTATACATCTATGAAAAATCTAAGTGTGCATGTGTGTGTAGATATTAATTTAATTATAAATAGAAATAGATTATATTTGGGAGAAAGGTTTTTTGTTAAATAAGATATTTAGTAGGAGTTATGTTATGATAATTAATATACTTGGAAGAAATGTTTTAATGAAATAAATAGCATGATTTATTTAAATATATGTACAAAATATGTAATAATGATTGAATAATGTGATAGTATACATAAATAATAATTAGATTTTAGAGTATAAATAAAAATAAATGTGAATATGTATGTAATATATATAAATGTTAATTTGATTGTTAATAGGTACAATGATTAAAAGATAATTTTTAATATTATATATATATATATGTGAGATAAATTTATATTTGAATTTAAATTTGAATGAAAGTTTTATTAAATAATATGTTTAATGGTGTAATGTTTGACATGATGTTTTAAAATTGAAAATTAACTTCTAAATATAACCAATGATTAGATTTTAAATATTTGTGTATATATATAGAAACAAATAGCTTAAATTTAAGATTTGGATAAAATCATTTGTTGGATAATATGTTGCTTAAATTTAAGATTTGGATAAATTCATTTGTTGGATAATATGTTTGGATTGTGTAATTTTTGATAAAAAAAAATAATGGTTGTTAATCTTGAAACAGGTGCGTGCATCCTTCATACACGTTATACGTCGCATTTTAATTATAAAATTAAGGTCGCTATTTATCTTTAAAAAATGACCTGCACATTGCACACACACGAAGGCTGTGTTTGGGAGAGAGAGTTTTTTTGGGGAATTATATTCAGTGAAAGTTGTATTAGAAATGATAATATGTTTGAAAGTAAGATTTTGACGAGATGAATAGTATAATTTATTTGAATGTAAGTTGAAAATATATAATACTGGTTAAATAGTATGATAATATATAAGAATAATAATTATTTTTATGATATAAATAAATATTAAGTGTAAGTATATGTATGATATGCACACGTATATATATGTATTAATTTGATTGTAAAAATATAATTAATTAGTTGTATTTGTAAAATAAAAAAATGAATTTGAATAAAAATTTTGTTGAATATTATGCTTGTTTGTGTAAAGTTTGATACAATGTTGGAGCATGAAAGATGGTGTAACAAACATAGCCTTCATGGTTTTAAATGTTTGCAAGTGTTCAAAAGATTTATTTTACAATGTTTTAAAAATAGCATCAAAAAAGTACATTGACGCATGATTTATTTAAGATAAAAATTATTATAAATGTCAATTTGTATTTGACGTTTTTTTTGTATATTTACATATAATATCATGCATAAATAGGGCAAGTAATTAATCTTAAAGTAATTATTAAATTTTAAATATGTATGTAAATACAAAGGAGCGAATTATGTATTTTATAGTGTACAGATTTTTCTTTTGTTTTATAAAATATTAAATATAATATTGAAAATTAAGTATTTGATTTGTATTTCGAAAATAATAAACAATAATAGAAACACGAGACCCAATTCTTCTTCTGCACTCTTTGGGAAGTATTTTGATTGTCTTATTTCTAATTGTTTTATGCTTATATTTGGATTCTACAGTTGGCAATGAAAAAGAGGTTCGCCAGATAAAACGCTAATTACGAGTTTTTCAATAAAATTCAAGAGTATATAATAGTGTTTCATTTTTGTAAATGTATGAATATTATTAAATATTATCGGATTATAATATTCTTACAATAATAATAATAATTTAATGTAGTTAATGATTAAATTTTTAATATATGAATATGCATATATATCTCGAGTTAAATGAATTATAAAACATCTAGGGCGTTTAAATTTTAAGATATTAAAAAAAAAAAAAGGGAAGAAAATAGAAAAATTTATAGCCCAAATTGTTTCATTGGACCTTCATTAGGCCCAAAAATGATTTAAGCCTCGTTCCCCTATTCCCCTAGAAGTCCATTATTCGAGTTTTTCAGCCCACTAAGGAACCAATCTACAGTTATGTGAATCAACGTTACCTGAGCAATTATTTGACACAGCAAACATTACAAACATGTCAGTTGAAAAATTAAAGAATAAAATCATAAATAATTCAATACTAACGAAATTATATTTATTTATCAAATTATTTGTGTAGAAATTGGCCATTGATTTGAACGAGGGGGAGAAGTACCCTCCACGACGTGTAAAGTAGTTGGAGCATGTATTTGGACGTGGAGACTTTTGGAACATAAAACATTAATTAAGGTCATGCAAACATGTGAAGAAGCATCAATATAAATAAAAACTATGCCACTTCTCTCTTCTATTAAAATTTTATATAGCAATGGTTAAATTTATAAGGAAGAGTGTCTGGTGTGGTTGTTATTGTTTTATCCACTGACGGCTGGTTCACTAAAGCCAGGCTCACATTAAGTGGCCAGGTCAGAGGTATTATTTTATTAAATTTAAATATATGTTCTTTATAATGAATTAAAATCTTTGATAAAAAGTAAGGGTAATATAAAATAATTAAATAATAAATAATTAATCCTATATAATATATGTCATAAATTAATCTTACAAAATATTCTTAATAAGTTTTTATCCTATCATTAAAAGTGAACATGACTTTAGAGTGATTGAGCTTGATTAATTAATTTATCCATACCAATTACATGTTTACTTAAAGGGGTGAGACCCATGATAAAAAATGGGATTGGTAATGAATGATGAAGAGTTTGGATGAACAATCCTATCCCGCTAGATATGAGAAAATAATCTTATTTAGTTGGCACATTTGATCTTTCATTTAAAAGATATTTTTGTCTCTCAACACGACAATGACTAATATTTTTTGTAACATTTAAAATTAAATGTAATTTTGTAATATTTTTAAGTGTAGAACAAATATATATATAATTTAAAATAATTTAGTTTTATTGAATAAAGATCAAGTGAAATTATATAATAAATATTAATATATTGATTTGTGAGAAAATATAAGTAATAAATAAAAGATATATAGCTTTTTAAAAAATTTGAAGTAAAGGTATTTTAGAAAAACAGAAGTAATCTCATTAAATAATTCAATTTAGTGAAAACATTAGTAAATTATCTTATAATTAACTTATGATTCAAAATAATCTTTATGAATATGATTCTATCAAGTAAAGTGAATCTGCCCTTATTTTACACTTATATCTTTTATTAGAAATTTTGAAAGGAGAGGGCCATTATTTAAATACATTTAGGAAACAACAATAATTTTTTTCTGTATATTTAGTAATAGTATAAATTCTGAACATGTTTAATCTTATTTGACCATGGCCCATTAGTTGGATCAAGTGATTAAAGGTGGGATGTAAAATTGGACTACCTAAACTTTCTTGTGATTAAAATTTTGTTTAGTTGATTATTATAAATTTTTTTGTAGATCAAAGGCTCACCTCTGTTAGCATTTCTAAATGCGGCCATTTTTTCCTATTATATTTAGACAAACGAAAAATTAATTTTATTTTGAGTCGCCAAACTCCCTTGATAATCACATCAACTTATAAACTAACAACTTAAGTTACGAGTATTAATGAATCAGACTACTCAATTAGAATTCAATTAAATTTGAGAACATTTTCAAGCCTCATTGAAATCGAATTCTACCTTCCAAACTTTTTCACTAATGGAGCCAAACTTAAAATCGAGTTTAAACTTTATGAGATTATGTTGAGCTAAATTTGAGCAATCACCAAGTTCGATTGCTGCTTAAATTCAACTCGTTAAATTTCTTAATTTGAATGACTATATACTTTTGATTATAATGTAGGAACATTACAAAAAAAAGTTTAATAATAAAATCATGAGTTAATCAATCCTTTTCCCCAATTTCCCTGTGTTAGTTAGAGGAATAAAGATATTGGTACATAAAAAGTAAAAAATTGGTAGTGAAAAGGACGGAAGAATCAAAGCAAGTGATGGAAGGCTCGCAATAATTCATCAACGACTGTTATCACGTGTGCTTACGTGAAACATTATTCAATTCTCCATCTAATGATTAAATAATAATCCAAAAAAGCAGGTAGAAATAATGACACTGCAGATCGGCTCAAAGCTAATGCTGCCCCTTAATTAAATTAATTAACT
Source organism: Avicennia marina (assembly GCA_019155195.1). Classification (NCBI taxonomy): domain Eukaryota; kingdom Viridiplantae; phylum Streptophyta; class Magnoliopsida; order Lamiales; family Acanthaceae; genus Avicennia; species Avicennia marina. The sequence continues at coordinate 806,171 of JACDXK010000032.1, forward strand.
AACCAGCAACAAGCAAATCAGAGGCCAATCATAAACCTTACATAGGATCCCCCACTTGTTCCCCCACACAAAGTTCTTTGGATCCTCCATTTTGTTGACCTTTCTCTTTCTCTTAAAGCCATGTCTATACATATTTTATTCACACACACACACACACATTGTAAGAGAAATCTTAGAAATGAGTTTGTAGTACGTATGGTGGTGACAGATCTAATCAATGGAAGTTTGCAGCAAATTGATGCAAAAGGCAAAAGGCTTTGTTTGAAGTATTGGTGACAACGTTGGCTTTGTTTGTTTTTGGTCTTTGTTGTATGTTTTAAATGTATTTTCTTATAAATTATCTCAAAGTATAAAAGAAATAGATAAAAAATTTAAAAGTATTAATGATTCAAGTGTATGCATTTTTATGTGAATCTTCGTGGACAATGTAAAAATGATGGTTATGTTTGTTTTTATTTTTAAATGTGTGGTTTTTTGTGTGTTTTTTCTTTTTTTCTTTCTTTTTTGGAAATTGTATAGAAGTAAAATAGAAATAGAACAAAAATTTTAAAAATGTATTAGTTATAACATGTGTTCTGGCGTGAAAAAATAAAAACAAAGACTAACATAACCGATGAGTTTGTATTTTTTTCACTTATTTGTGTATATGCATGTGTGTGTATATAATATTTTATAATGAGTAAGTATATGATAGCATATAAGTGTTATAATTAATTATTTAGCGTATAAGTATAAATAAATATGCACGTATAAATGAGATTTAGTCAATGATTTGATTACAAATGCAGATAACAAGTGAATTTAGAAATTTATATATCTTATAAAGAATAGTTAGTCTTGCAAATTAAATGTTTTGAAATTCTTTTAGAGTGCTTTTTGAGGGTGACAAAAATTCCCCTCAAAATAGATTGCCAACACAGCCAACGATCCCATCTCTTGCCCTTTTCCTTGTCTCTTAAAGTTTACACCTGCAAAGCATTTATCACTTTGGAAATGATAAGAAAAGGCAAAATTAAAAAAATTATTTACCAAATAATAAGAAAAAGCCTTAGTTAGGAAGATACCCAATCCGCAGAACAAGCAATGCACACAAGTAGAAGAATCTTTGGAAATTCATAAGTTGCAGAAAGAAGAGATCTCTGCACATATAATAATAATAGAATATGAAAACTCTGCACCTAAATTGTATTATTAATACATATAAATAAATACATAAATATTTATATTTATATTTTTTTATGCTTGTGTGCATTTTAATGAAATGAATGCAAGTGGTACAACTCAGCCACGGGGAGAAATACTTTTGCCTTCAATACAGGGGCGTTCGAGAGACAGCTGCATATGCAGTTTTGTAAATAATTGTTATTTCAACTTACACATTCAAGGAGTCGTTAGGCTTTGTTTGGATGCAAATTATGATGAGAGAAAAATTGGTACAAAAGTTTAAATATGTAGTGTAAAAGCACGAGATTTATTTGGTGGAGTAACATAATTGAAAGGGTAAATTTTGGTGGGTGAAGAGTGGTTGTAAATTTGCATCCAAACACAGCCTTAAGATTATATCTTAAAAATTATAAATGGGTTGGAAATTCCTAATATAGTACATATTTTGTGTTAGGTTGAATTTTGGAATATCAGACATTGTTGGCGATGTTGGCAAAGTTGTTTCATATTTTTTTTTTCTCTTTATATTAATTTAGGAACATGTTGAATTTTATTTATTCTTTTTTCCCTCTCCAAATAAATCCAATGATAAAGGCCAGGTTGTTTGAATGGGCTATTTCTCATTTCATATGAATACCAACATATATTTATATATATACATGTATTTGTACTTTTTGATGGTATGTAGATAAAATCAAATACCCACTAACAAAAAAATCATGTACAAACCAAGCATTTTCCTTGGAGGCTATTGGCTTGGCATTTTTTCATATTTTATCAGAAATAAAGTGAATATTATGGGGGGACAATAAGGAAGCAGACAGATTTATTTTATTTATTTGTTTTTGGTGCAGACAAGAAGACAAATGTTTTGGTTGTGGATTTTACACTATTTTGTGGAATTTTCTGTCCTTTGTTTGAAGGGGAGACAGATTCAGAAAATGCCATCAAGACAGGACAATAATGGATTTCACTCATAGAAAGGTGTTTGACCACTTATTGTATTTTTATATTTTAACACTTTTTTTTTTTTTTTTGAAAAGGGCAGCTAATATAATTTGTTGTTCAATTTCATTTACATTTTTCCTTGAATAAGACAAGGCCTTGCAATTTTCTTTGGCTACACTCAACTATGAGATGAATGCCAAAAATTTTTAAAAATGGAAAATATATCTGTTTAATTCTAAAAACATTAATTTAATGTTATTAAAAGTTAATTCTCAAGCAATAGTAAACAAAATTAAACTTACATAAAATTCTCATATGAAAAAAGAGAAAATAGTTATTAATGAGTTAAAACATTTATAATAAATGCGAGAAAGATAAAATGATAGGAAAATAGGTTATTTAAGAAATTTATATTGTAACGCTTAGTAGAGATTACACTTTTAACACAGTAAATATTTTATAAAAGAAAAAAAAGAAAGAATATGATTATTAAAGAGGTAAAAGATCAAAAGAAATAAAAAGGGAGAGGAGAAAAATAATGAACTATGGGTGTTTTAGAAAGTTAACTTTGTCACATTTGAAAATAATTAATATAAGGATTACATACTTCATAAATAATATCAATATATGACTGTGTGAAGTGATTGGGGAGTAATAAAGCTCATTACTGTCAATCTCTCATAGTGCTAATTCACTACCTTGCACTTCTATGATTTATATATGCAAAAATAAAATATAAATAAATAAATAAATAAATCACATTTGTAATGTAGTCTAAAATTGGTAAAGACTGCACTGAGAATAGCTATGAACAAATCTTGTATGAATTGTCTAATCACTTGAAAGTTATTCACTATGTTTGTTTTGTTTATGTCAGGGAAAAAAAACAAAAGGCATTGATCAATCGAACGACATTTCATCAAAGCAAATGAAAAAAACTACACCAACTGTCTTAATTAAAAAGTTTGTGATGTTCGAAAAAGTGAAAGGACGTGTCTAAGTAATATTCAAAAAAAAAAAAATTTATTTTATTTTATTTGGCTTCATGCATGATTAGATCTCTCTTTAAATTTAATTAAAATTATTATTTATGGTCGTGCCCTAAACCCACAATTGAATTGAGAGAGAGAGAGAGATTTTCATTTTGTGCGTATGTTTGTGCTCTGTTTGGTTATAGTTTTTGGAGGATTTTCAGTATTTGTTTTATTAATATTGTAAAAATAGTAATTTATGTAGTTAATTTATTTGTTGTGCATTTTTTAAGGATATCTTCTTTTTTCAATTCGTTTTTCGTTGACTATCTTTATAAAAAACATGATATTATATAATGACGGTGAGTTTTATTTTATATGAGAAGAACAATTAATTTTAAGATCTAAAGTATGCGTATATAGGTATAAATGACTGTTTCAATTATACTATATTTATTTAATGCGAAACCCTTAAAGTATCTTTTTATTATTTTAATATATTTTTTAGATTGTCTCAATTCTTAATGCGAAAGCCGTATTATTTATTACAATAACTACTTTTGCCACTAACGCCATATTCAGTTAAAAGAGTGGGTTGAATAAATTATTTTATTAAATATAATTATATATTTTTTATAATATATAATTTTTTTTAATTAATGTCAAATTTGATATAAAATAATTAAATAAATAATAATTAATCTCTTACATCAAATATAATTAAATAATCATTCAAAATAATCTTGGACATGAACGATTTTCTTAAAGTATAAATGGTAAAACACATCTCTTTTATTTATATTGTACTTTTTACTCACTATTTTTGTTTAATATTTTATCTTTTTATTATTTCCAATTAAATTTCATTTAATTCGTTTCTTCTTACTTATTTGTTCTCCTAATTTATATTGTCTCATTTTATATAAAATTTAATGCATTTTAGAACATAAAATTTTATCGTCTTTAATAAAATTATATACTTTTATTATATATAAAATAAACATTATTCATTAGTTGATAAATTATAAAATAATTATGCGTACATTCAAAATTTTTATATAATAAAGAATAACTTTATGTGATTAAATTTAAAAATTTATATGCACACAAATCGAGCACACACAAACTATTAAATTTAAACCAGAGTTATGATTGAATTTTAAATATTATTATATACGTGAATATATAAGAGGAAAAATAAATTTTAATGTGTTATATATTAAATTTTTATTTTTTATGCATATGTGTTTTTGGAGTAAAATAAGAACCAAACATAGCCTTGTTTTCTCCCACAGTCTGCTTTAATAAATGCTGCATTGTCAAATATTAATATGTTGAGATTTTATAACGTGAAACGCGTCATATTATTTTCACAATATAAGTGAATTAATTATATTTAAAGAATGTGATGAATATAAAATACTCGATATATTTTTGTGACCTGCAATATCTTCTAAATAAATTGCCATTATTCCGTGGTCACTGTTAGACCAACTTATCGAAGTCACAACTCAACACAAAAAATCAATATGATCCCAGTATATCTTCCATGTTCCAATTGCACCTCTGTATGATTTCGCCAGGATGGAATTATTAATCTCGTCTAATTAATTTTTGTATTATATCTATACAATTATATATTGTTAAAACTTTTATTTGGTTTTTTAAACAACAATGCTAAAATACTATTCAAGCATTCATGACCACTTATGCATATTTAATAACCACTTCCAGTTTGCAATACGCAGGGATTAAAACACATCTTCATGACCATTATTTTAAATTAACATTTAGGTTACCATTCCCCCCCACCCCCTCCCCCTCTTTTTTATTGTTTGGAATTTTTTCTTTAAATCTTTTTTGAAAAAGATATGATTAAGAAATTTTCATTTTATTATTGTAGCAAATTTTCAGAGTATATATTAATAAACGCCTAGACAGTCTCGAAAAGATTGCATATAATGCTTTGATTAACGAATCTTAAAAAATCTCATTTAATCACTGATTAATAAGATTCAGTCAAAATTTGCTTTGCAATTCTACGCGTCTATACATGCTGCGTATCTATTGAGAGAGAGAGAGAGAGAGAGATCTCTATATATTATTGCCAAAGTCTAATTTTTACTTGCATAAAATTTATTTACATACTTGATCTCTATCATATTAATGTGTGATCTTTATAATAATTATTTTTAATTGGCACAATGTTAACTTCTTAAATTACATTTATGATTTTGTTATTTTTTTCTTCCTTTTTTTTTTTTTTTTAACTTTCCATCTCTTTAATGATTATTTTGTTTAAGTGTGTGGCCCTTACAATGACAATATTTAAGTGTTAGAATACAAATTTTTGTAAATATCTCTGTTCTTTTATCATTTTTATTTTCTCATTTTTTTCAGTCTATTATTTCTTAAATAACTATCCTCATTTTTTCCCTCTCCATGAAATTTTTATGTAATTTTAAAATTTGAGAATCATTGTTTGAGATTCAACTCTTAATAAAAATTAAATATATTTCTTTTAGAATTATCAAAGTGCACATATTGTGTTGTGCAATGTCCACTACTTTTGTGCAGATTCTAAATGGGATTCAACACCCAAAAATGGTGGGTTTTATCCGACCAAATTTTTATAATACGAGACACCAAATTAATAAAAATAAAGTAATAATCAAATAGTGACATTTATTGAGGAATTGCCCATTTAATTCCTTGAAGCGCTCTCCCAAATTAAGGAATTATAAATATATATAATGTTTTGTATAGTACTTACTGCTTAAATCTATCAAATCAATTGCATCAGCTGTGTAATAAAAATCCCTCAAATAATTCATCAATAACGTACCAAATGCAATATGGCAACCATAAATTAGTTATTAACTCTGGGGTAGTTTACAACTATTTTAAATTTCATTTAAAATTAGGATAACAACATTAAAAAAGAAAAATAGTATGACAGCCATAATTAAATGAAGAGATTAGGATTGAGGAAAATTATTGTTCAATCAAATTGGATGACTCTTGTGCAGTCCGGGAGCAGTGCTCCAAATAGAAAGGGAGTGGCGCGGGAGCACTGCTCCCGTTGTCTAGCCAACAATCACCCAAATTATAATATAGGGGAGCAGTTTGAAGCATAGCTGTATTGGGCGGGATTTCCGGCGGTCAAACCCACCCATCGGAGTCAAAGCAAGTCGGATCCGAACCCGAATTCGGCGGACCACCCATACCCGTTTCCAGCCGACGCTCCTCTGCCGCCGCCGGCGAAAGGTTTGTTCATATTTAGAACCCACGAACGAGAAAGCAGGAAAGTGAAGGATCTTTTCTTTTGGCTTCTTTTTTAGAGAGAGAGAGAGAGAGAGAGAGGTCTTCGCTTTCTCTATCTAATACTATCAGTCGTCATCACCACTAACCAATAACTATATTCAGTATATTCACCACATTTTCTATACATCTCCAACTAAAACCCAGAATTTTTGACTTCTGAAAACCCCCTTTTTTGTTTTTTTCTCTCTTGTCCTAAAGCTGAAGCAAAATGAAAGAAAATGAGGGGAGATAGCGAAAGAGATAAATATGTAATTTTGCTTTTTGAAGGAAACAAAATGAATGGAGTTTGAGGGAAGAATCAAATCAGGGCTTCTGACGATTCGTTTTTTCTCATGAAGGCAATCTCCAGAGGAAAGTCAGTCTGTTTCTCCTTTTTAGTGTATCTTTATTATATTTCCAAGCAACGTGTTTGTCAAATGTACGCAACGACAATCTCTAAATTATGAGCGTTGCAAACGCCTGTTGTTTTTGTTTTATAGATGTGTGAGTGTGAGGCGGGTTTTGCTTGAAGTTCAATGAAGTTGCAGCAGCAATGGTGGATCGGTGGAGCAGAGCAGTTGCTATTTGTGTGCCTTTGTTTTTCATTCTGTTTGGTCATACATTAGAGCAGCAATCATTGGTTTCGTGGCAAGAACGATGGGATTTGATTAGGTTAAGATCTTCGTTAGGGTTGAGGGCTATAGAGTGGCCTATAAAGGCCGACCCTTGTACCTCGTGGGTGGGTATTCAATGCACCAATGGCAGGATTACAGGGATCAACATTTCAGGGTTCAGGAGGACAAGGAGGGGAAAACAAAACCCACAGTTTTCGGTGGATGCCCTTCAGAACTTGACCCGTTTATCTTCATTCAATGCCTCAAACTTCCCAATGCCAGGGTCAATCCCGGACTGGTTTGGATTGCAGCTTCCCTCACTCAGAGTGCTTGATCTTAGGTCTTGTATGATTAGTGGGGTTATTCCTTTTACTCTTGGCAATTCAAGTAGCTTAGTTGAACTGTATTTGTCTGATAACAATCTTACTGGTGTGGTTCCATCTGGTTTAGGTCAGTTAAATGGGCTTACTGTGCTCGATCTCTCACAGAATATGCTCACGGGGCCTGTTCCAGCAACATTTGCTTCTCTTGGGAACCTCACTTTACTGGACATGTCTGAGAATTTTTTGTCTGGAGGGATTCCTCCTGGCATTGGGACTTTGCCTAGGTTGCAATTCTTGAATCTTTCGGGGAACAGTTTGTCGTCTTCGATACCTGCTCAACTTGGTGATCTTTCTACTCTGGTTGAACTTGATCTTGGATTTAATTCTCTGTCAGGGTCAGTGCCTTCTGATTTGAGGGGGTTGAGAAGCTTGCGGAGAATGGTGCTGCAGAACAATTTGCTTGCGGGACCATTGCCTGTTAATTTGTTTTCTCCTTCATCTCAGTTGCAGTTTTTGGTTTTAAGGCATAATGATTTTAATGGTGATTTTCCTGATGTGTTGTGGTCAATTCCTTCGTTGCAATTCCTTGATGCATCATCAAACAACTTTACTGGTGTACTTCCAAATTTCAGTTCAATTGCCAATGCTACTGTTGCAGTATTTAACATTTCTGATAATTTGTTGCATGGAAAACTGACACCTGTAATTGGGAGGTTTGGCTTTATTGACTTGTCAGGCAATTATTTCCAGGGGCCAGTTCCAATTTACGCACGTGGCAACACATCTCTTAGTAGGAATTGCCTCCGAAATGTAACTAGTCAAAGGAATGCGAAGGATTGTGCCTCATTCTATGCAGACAGGAACTTGGTATTCGATAATTTTGGAGGGCCTAATTTCACTCAACCGCCCCCTTCTCCAAAATCTGATAATAAGAACCACAAGTCAGCTGTCATTTTAGGTTCTGTTCTTGGAGGTGTTGGGCTTATTGTTCTTGTGGTGTCGGTCCTTGTACTGCTCATAGCATGCAAGCGCAGAAGGGGCACAACTAACCAAGGTGGTGCTAGAGGTGTGGAGCCTGCTCCTGCTAGTGGAAGTCCTCGAGATCCTGGACTATCATTGAATTTTTCAACTCTTGGAGATGCATTTACGTACCAGCAGATTCTTCAAGCGACAGGCAAATTTAATGATGGAAATCTGATCAAGCATGGTCATTCTGGGGATCTTTTTCACGGAAAACTTGAAGGCGGAATCCCTGTGGTTATAAAAAAGATTGATTTGACTTCAGCAGTCAACAAGGAATCATACATGTTAGAGTTGAACCTTTGTAGCAAGGTTTCACATCCTAGATTGGTCCCTCTCTTGGGCCACTGTTTGGAAAATGAGAATGAAAAGTTTCTTGTTTACAAACACATGCCAAATGGAGACCTTTCCAGTTCCTTGTTCAAGAAATCAAATTCAGATGATGACAGTTTACAGTCACTGGATTGGATAACTAGACTTAAAATTGCAACTGGAGCTGCCGAGGCACTGTCTTACTTGCATCACGAATGTATTCCCCCACTTGTTCACAGGTACTGCTTGAACCAACGTGTGATTGTTTATTTCGGATTTGCCTTTTCACTGTGTTATTTACTCAACTTGCTCAAAAGTCAACACTTACTTTCCAATTTGAGCTGATTGCTTAATAATAGATGTTTGTCTTCGAGTGCACAACATAATAGATTGATCATTGATTGATGAGAAACAAAAGAATTGGAGAGCTTAAATATATGTCATTAGGTTTAGATCTATTTTTTGTGTCACTACGTGCACTGAAGATTTGCATATGTGGTAATCAGATCATGGTTCTGACACATTTTTCGGTCAACTCATTCTGCAGACATGGCTTATCTGTTATTTTGAAGTAATCTGTTTGACAAAGCACATAGAATAGAGGATACTTTTTAGTTGATGTTGTTGAAACTAGGGCACGAGCTCACCGTAAAGATATCGAAGTTCTGGCATATGAATTGTTGCCATTGGTTCCTACTAGTTAGGATGCTGACAAAGTGCCTGGTTAAATTTTGTTAGCCAAACCTCAACAAGTTTCTACGGAACTTAAATTATTGCTATATTTATGGTTCTTCATTTCTGATTCAGTGCTTGTCTTCAAATGAGGCATAATTCTGTTTTAAGTAATTTATTTCCTTCAGTTGACCTTTTCTCCTCTTCCATTTTCAATTGTGCTTATCCACTTAAACCTTGTTTAGGGATAATTTTCGTGTCAATTGTACTTTGATTATTTTACATTTGAGAAATAGAAGTTAACATGGAAATTGGAGAGATGCAGCATTTGTTCTCGTAAGCAAAACATGAACAACAGCATCAGGCTACCGGTGATATTTTTACAACTTGGGTACATGTAGTGGTACATTTAGTCCAGAAATGCATTATTGACCTTCAAGTGTTCATTGGCCATAATTTTTCTAGTGATTTTTTTGTTTTTTAATTTTCTTGATGGGTGTAGGCTTCAAGACCCATACATATGCTCAAGTTTAGGCATCACTGGTTGTGTCATTCTTGTATGCTATATCTCTTGGGTGTTGACAAACACCTGCTCTTTCTATCCTAAATTTCACTTGGGGTCAAAGTTATATTAAAACCCTACACTTGGGGTAAAAGTTATATTAAAACCCTACACTTGGGGCCAAAGTTATATTAAAACCCTAAGAATGAAAGAAATAAGTGATAAGATAGAAAAGAGCATGGAAGAATATTCTCTTTCTTAGGTAAATTCCAGGTTCTTGCTATGCAATCTTTCTCAATTCATTCTGAAGAACCATGAATGGTGAGGGTTTAGATTGCCAGATATATCTGGCTCTTTATTTTACATGAATCCTTAGCGGTGATGACTATGCTATTGCTGCATTTATTTTGGCCCTCAAATCTCCGTGCAAAAATGACATTTGATTATTTGTGTCATTGAAGGGATGTTCAAGCCAGCAGCATATTTCTTGATGATAAATATGAAGTAAGGCTAGGAAGCTTGAGTGAGGCTTGTCCCCAAGAAGGCGACATTCATCAAAGTAGGATCACAAAGTTGCTGCGGTTGCCACAGTGAGTACTTCTTCTTGTTTACCCAACTGATAAATACATTTTTGCACTCCAATTTTTCTTTTGAAGTGAAGCTAAAAATGACAGATATTGAGTCTTTGTCTGCATCGAAGTCTTGCTAAATGATATATTATTTTTCTGGGGTGTTGCACTTGTCTGGTGTGATCAAAAACAAAGCAAGTTTTATAAAATTTTAAATGTTGCGCCTTTTTCCTATTGATATAAATTTGACTTGTCTCTGATTTTATGCCATTTATACTGCCAATGTTGTCAGCCGAATTTATATTAACTGACAGTGGAATAGGTTTTCTGCTTCATGATTTATATGAACTTATTATCACTTATTTACCTTTTCTTCTTTTTGCAGGACATCAGACCAAGGTGCATCAGGTATAATAAACAGTTCCTTTAGTTTTTGTGTCTTTATCTTTTCTTTGTCCATCTATTAACCCTTGTAAGTTCTGGCAGAAGTCTGAATACATATCCACACCACACCATTACTACATGTGAACTACAAGGATTGAAATTAATGTCCATACTCATTATATGGTAGTAGAAATTCATGCTTTTTCATATGCATTTTACAATTTAAAGTTAGGGAGCAAAACACTTGATAAATCTTTTGCTATATGTTTGTGACAAGGCATTGCTTTCTTTTACTTATAAAGCATCTCATTATTAACTTGACTTTCTATTACATTAAAAATTGACCATCCCTAATTTTTTATGGTTGATGTCAAAGTACCATCTAAAATCCTGTACTTTATTGCTTTTTAATTCATACTTTTGCCCCCTCTTGTGGGTGTCATTCTTACACTGTCCAATTTGTCCTTGATCTTGTTTTGAACTTATTTCATTATGTAATTTAAAGGGTGTTTGGCTAAGTTTATTTTTAAGAGTTTATAAGATCATGTAGCTTATAAAATGTTTTTAAAACTTATAAGTTCATAAACTTTATTTTAAACATAAATTGAAATGAATTTGGATAAAAATAATAATATCATTTCTGTAAGATTTTATTGAAATTTATAATAATATATGAATATGATTCTTTTTAGTGTAATAATGATAAAAATAAACTAAATATCATTAATTTAATATAATTAAGATTATTTATGCCATTTTTATATACAAAATGAAGTAATTTATAAGATGTCTTTAAATAAGTTAGATAAAGTCAATTTAGAGTTTATAAGATCATATAACTTATAAGATGTTTTTAAAGCTTATAAGTTCTTAAATTTTATTTTAAAATTAAGTTAAAAAGTTGTTTTGATAAAAATAATAAGACCATCTTGTAAGATTTTATTGAAATTTATAATAATAAATTATTATAATTTTTTGGTGTAATAATAGTAAAAATGAATTAAATATCATTAATATAATATAATTAAGAATATTTATATAATTTTTTATATACAAGTAGCATATAAATTATCTTAAAATAAACTCAGAAAAGTTAACTTATTTTTTAGGAGTTTATAAGCTCTTTTAGCAAAAAATTTACGACATACTTTTAAAGCTCATCCTCGTATTTTTAAGGAGCTTATAAGTTCTAAACATCTTATTTTTTAAACTAATAAACAAATTTGCTAAATACCTTTTAAGAGTTTATAAGTTCACATACATCTTATAAGATGTTTTGAGGAGCATGTAAGCTCACCCAAGCATCCTCTAAGTCATAACTCGCTAATTGTGCTTTAGCCATGCATTTAAGCTCTTCCCTGGGAATAGGAAATTTCTTTTTAGTTGAAGCTATGAAGCAAACAGCTTTTCGTAGGCGCTGTCAAAATGCGATGATTGAAGCGCATCACTTTGGCAAGAATGTTGAAATAGTTTGATCCGGTAGTTGAGCATTCACTTTGATCTTGGCTACTTTGAGAATTTACCAAATAAAATTGCCATTGGTGTATTCGGGGTCAACAGCTCAAAATATGGTTTGTTGCTTTGTTGATAGACACCTAACAATTAGTCCATATTTCAAGCATGCAGCACATTTCTAACATTAAATCTAATAGTTCTTCCAACAATAGTTAGTACAGAACTTTAACTGGTATGGATGCGAACTTGAGGTAATTTTTATTTCTTTTGGTGAAAGGGTGTTAATTAGGAATTGTGCCAGCTTTCAACAAAAAATGTTGCTATTCTGAGCTGCAGCATTGATAAGATCAGTAAATTTGATCTCGTTTTTTTTATTTTCTCCCATGTTTTTAGTCATAAAGAATGATGTGTTATGTCGTTCGAAGATTGGTGGATGTTTAATATGTTTGTCTGATTCTGGATGTTGAATAGAGCATTGCTTCATTTTTCTTATATTTTAATGACCAGGTACAGCTACAGCAACATGTGCTTATGATGTATACTGCTTTGGAAAGGTACTGCTCGAGCTTGTAACTGGTAAGCTGGGGATTAGTTCGTCCTCCGATGCCACCATGAAGGAGTGGTTGGAAGCGACGTTACCTCACATTAGCATATATGACAAGGAACTTGTCACAACCATTGTGGATCCATCATTAATCATAGACGACGATCTCCTGGAGGAAGTATGGGCCATGGCTATTGTTGCTAGGTCTTGCCTCAACCCCAAGCCTAGTCGGAGACCCCTAACGCGATACATTCTTAAAGCGTTAGAAAATCCTCTGAAGGTGGTAAGGGAAGAACAGACTAGTTCTGCAAGGCTTAGAACCACCTCCTCTAGAGGGTCGTGGAACGCTGCTCTTTTTGGCAGCTGGCGGCATAGTTCTTCAGATGTCGCGGCCACAACAGCAACCACTTCTCATAAAGCTGAAGGCCCCAGCAGTATCCGGCCGTCAGGAACCACAGGGTCTCAGGGAAGCGCCCAAAACGACGGGAACGGTCATTCATCCTCAAACAGACGAAATTCCAAGGAAATCTTTCCTGAACCTTTGGATGAACCTGATGTAGACAGAGGACGCGAAAATTAGATAGAAAGCGATTCGTTCTTGATTCTTTGGCAATAACATGCAGGCTCCACATTCGGATGTCTTGCTGCTAGGCTTTCGTGTATATTCTTCTCCACTGGTTGACGTTGCTGGAGATGACAAGCCGGTTTCTGTGTTCTTGGGTTTCTCTGAAGTTGCTCTGTTTCTTGTTGAAAAATTGACCATGAAATTCAAGAACTTGGTTGTTTGGGACAGCAGGGACAGCTAAATTGATTACAGGTTTTAGGGGCTTTCTTTCTTTCGTCAGCTTTCATTTCCAAAGGAAGTTATAACGGACTGCAGCGTTGTTGGATTTAATTATTGATGGGTTCTTTTGTTCTTCTTTGTCTCAGAAAGGCTTGTTTGGTTCAGAACAAGCTACATATATTTCTTTCTGATTGTACTTTACATCTTCCATTGGTGTTTTGGTGAATTGTAAATTATTATCATTACGGGAATGCCCCAGTGGCTTTCATTCATTCTGAATGGATTTGTTTCACAATGCAATAATGTTATCCTTAGAAGTCTCTACTCTCAAACTGGCTGGTTTTTGGATTGTTGGACAGCAGGTTACACCAGGGCTACCTATTTGTGGGAAAATAAAAAATAATAATTGTAAGAAAGGTGGTCCCCTTAGATTCAGAGTCGGTCGTTCCAAGTCCTAGTTCTCTAGGCAACCGGACCAGTCCGTACTTTGCCACATTGATTTTGAAGGAACAATTTGAATAGTTTAAGTTCGCTAATTATTTGATTTTATCGAATTAAATTTGAGTGGAATTTATATTTAACCAAATTCAATTTTATAAAATTCAAATTTAAGCGAGTCCAAACTAAATACTAAATTTGAGCTCACAAAAATTTCCAAATTTAATTTTAAATTCCATTATAGTCATAAAACATTTTTGAACTAAATCAAACTCAAATTAAATAACTTGGTCTGTTAAAATCTCTAATTACTAGAAGTTCAAACAAGATGGATTGACAAATTTCAACTAAGTTACTTTAGCCCACTGTTTTTTTCCATTAACATAACTCAATTTTATTTATCTAACCACCACTATCTTTATATATATACGCATTGTCCTAATCATTAGAATTTGACCACTACTTAAATCTTGTAGACTGTCACACTCTTAAGTACTCAGTTCCAATACACAATCTTAAACATTCAGTTCAAATACACCGGTTGCATCTTCGAAGGAACCCACTGGTTACAGGGGATACACAGGCTTGCAAATAGACGAAGACATCACTGTGCTGGGACAACAAAATGAAAGTGACTTGTGGGTAATAAGAACTAACCACATTTAGAGGCCTATGATTACACTGTAGGTCAAGAAAACAAGCAGTTGACATGCTTTAAAAGGCAAATCTAAAATACAGGCATTGCCATAAGTGGAAGTCGAAAAATTCATATTCTAGGGTTTTCATCCCATGTTGCAGAAAAGGACAGCTTCAAGAAATTCATTTTTATTGCCCTCTCATCCTAGGCTGCCAACAAGGACCTAAATGTCGAGGGCACCAAGAAACAGTGAAACACAAAACAAAGGGGGCTGCATGAGATTTAAAATTCCTTATTGAACACATTTTCCCAAAATCAATAGATCCAATGTCCTATCTTCTGCAGATGCTAACAAATTCTACTCATCGATAAAGGCTTTCCGATCGAAGATTCTCGGCAATTTCAGTTTCCCACCTGTCACCGTTCTCCAGCAGCTTCTCCTTGTCGTAGAGAAGTTCCTATTGCAGGCAGAAAAAATGTGATTATTTGGTTCTTCTTCCTTATACTAGATAGTTAAGCTAGTAGGAATGAGATCAGACCTCGTGAGTCTCAGTAGCAAATTCAAAGTTGGGCCCTTCCACAATGGCATCAACAGGGCAGGCTTCTTGGCAAAAACCACAGTAAATGCACTTTGTCATGTCGATATCATACCTGCCAAATGTAGGACACATAGAAGTATAAGAGATAAGGAGTGCATGTACAGACATACCCCATGAAAACAGAGATACTGAAGCACAAGAGTGTACCTGGTTGTCCGTCTGCTCCCATCTTCACGTTCCTCAGCTTCAATGGTAATTGCTTGAGCAGGACAAACCTGCGAAAGAATAAATATTTAGTCAACTGACCTTAAGCTGATTAGCAAAAGCTCACATATCAAAGCTGCAAAGCAAGATACAAGCAATATCTAACAAATAAAACAAGCCAGTCTTCACTTTCATGAAAAGTTCAAGAGGGTTAAATGAACGTGTAAGATAAAATATATAAGTAACTAGTTTTAACATAGGATATGCATGCTGGAAGCTGAGTTGCTGAACATAAGCAATCATCCATTTCATAGGGCCTCAAAAAGGGGAAAAATTCCATGTGACCCTCTTTATATATACAGAACAAGGTGAAGATAAGTTATTATTGCACCAATGCATCGCCAAGAATCAAGTGACTTACAGCTTCACAGAGTTTACAAGCAATGCAGCGTTCCTCTCCAGTAGGGTACCGACGAAGAGCATGTTCCCCACGAAAACGAGGACTCAGAGGACCCTTCTCAAAAGGATAATTAATCTGAAAATAATCATATTCTCAAGACATTACTATCTTTTCTAACCTAAGCAGGACATGAAGAGAGACAGCGGGCTTTGTCCATTTCCCCTTATAAGCAACTCTAGAGAAATTTAAAGACCAGTTGTCTCAAGCATTATTTAAAAAACCCCACTCTCCTGTCCCCCACTTAAAAGAGTAAAGGCAAAAGCAAGCTCCCTATGGCAAAAAAGAACAAAAGTAGAAAAAGAATACATACGGTAACTTTCTTATCAAAGAAGTATTTAAGCGTCAGCATCAGCCCTCGAACCATTTCAGTGAGAAACAATGTATTTATGCTCCGCTCAAAAACTGTATGAAGGTAGCCAAAAAAGAGATCAAGATTGAGTACCGGATAACAGAAGATAGGGAGCCAGATATAATGACCAAGTAAAAGATCTATAAAGACCTTTACCTGAATTCCAATCCTTTGATATCTCCCTAGCAAGCTTTTCTCTTTCTTCATCATCTGTAGTGAACAACACAAAATTATTAAGGGTTTGTTCACTTATTTGGATAGGATTATAATCCAAATGATTATTTTGAGTGATAAAATAATTTGCATGAATTAAGTAATCCTCAACAATTATATTGAGTAAGGTTGATTATCTGATGTGATGTTATTTATTTTCTTATTATAACCTTCATATGGAAATTATTCAATTAATAATATAACATTAACATAATAGTTTAAATGATATATAAGTAATTCCCAGCATCTTGATTATTTAAATCATAACATTCATGAAGGTTTATTTATCTTACAATTTTGTGATTTTATAGCGGACCCCTATTTAATCAAGGGCTTTAATTAATTAAAGTGAGCATATGATTAAGTAAGATAAAATAATCTAAATTTACCTTATCATTTAAAGTGAACATGTCCTAAATTTCATAAATGAGAATGTACCGTCCCGTCATTGTTTTCCATCACCTAATAGAGACTTGGTAGAACAACATCTGTGTCTTATAACAGGAACTATATATAAGACAAAGAAGTGCGTTCAGTTAAGTGCCCCATGATCGACAATATTCCAGATGGATCTTATCAAGAACTAATCCTGATTTCTAAGGAAATTAAAAACCAGTCTAAAGTTGTTGAACAGCATTTTGAGGGAAACATGAAACTGGAATAGACATCCTTCCAAATTCTAAGACAATGGATGCATGCCAGCACCTTCTCCAATCCCCCAATCCCGATTTCTGAGAAAATTAAAAACCAGTCTAAAGTTGTTGAGCAGCATTTTGAGGGAAACACGAAACTGAAACAGACATCCTTCCAAATTCTAAGACAATGGATGCACGCCAGCAACTTTTCCAATCCCCCAACCCCATCTTTGCTCGCTCGCTCGCTCTCTCTATATATGTGTGTGTGTGTGTGTGTGCGTGCGCGTGCGCGCATGTGTAATTCTATGAAACAGGGGATCAAGTCCATAAAAATAATGCTTTTCTGTGCACTGATGCAATTAGAGTTAAATCAGATTCCTTACAGTTGAACAAAAAATATATATCAAAAATTGAGACTTCTAAAATAACAATATTTCGAAAATCTAGACAAAATTGGAAAACACCAAAGGCAGATACACTTGTGTAATGCATATATATACATATATCCAAAAGCTAATACGCCATGACCTGTGACCTACAATTTTTCCTAAAATGTTTTAAAGTTCATTACACAGTGATCATTTACAACTTATCCTTAAGACACGTTATGTAAGAGATCAGCATATATGGATGTAAAGTTATTCGAAAAGCACAACCAAACAAGATCCCAACATTTTGCACCACCATTACTTTTTGCTATTGTTGCACAAGGATTATAAAAACTCGTTACCGATACTGATAAAAATCTTTTACATGCATCAACTATCCACAAACAAAACACTATAGCCGTGCATTCAGACTAAGAGGGAAACAAGATCTGGGGAAAATGCCACAAACCTTTGTCAGTGGAGAACGAGTGTTTGGTGGCAAATGACCGCTCCCCAAACACTGCCCCAATACTGCTGTGTCCCTGCAAGACTTGCCCTGACAAAGCCTGCATTTTCCAACCAGACCCAAATTGCAAAATAATAAATAAAGGGAAAGATGCGCAATAAAATCTTTGGCATAACCACCACAAGAGGCATGTCATGCAGTATAAAAATTATGACAGAAAGGATAATATTTCAAGTAACTGCAGATAATACAGCAACACTTTTGCCGAATAATGGGACTCTAACTACTCCTGTGCCTTGTTTGAAGAGACTATGGTGTTGATAAATAATAATGTCAAAAGCAGTAAGATTATGGCACAGAGAGACACGGTCAAAATAGTTTCAGTTTGGTAATTCTTCGGCTTTCAGGAGAGCACATTGCAAAACACCCTCGGTTCATTCAACAGGACAAAGCCCAAAAGAATTTTATAGTATCGTAGATCATTTTAGGAACACACACACACACACCCTACATCCCCAATACTTCCTTCACTACGCAAAACAAAAACAAAACCCTAGGAAAAATCTCAATAAAATTAATTAACATATAAATCCTAATAGCATTTCCTAACTCAAATCACCAAGCTAAGCATAAAAATAACTGAGTACGGTTTCGCTCATCCCTTACTAAGGAATTTCAAAATCTGAACCGAAAATTTCAATGCAGAACCCCATAAATGAAAAAATAAATCAAAAAGGAAGATGAATTCAACGAGATGACTTACGAGATGGCGAGCGCGAAACGCAGACAGGGATTTGCGAGCTAAGAAGGAGGCCATATCCAAGATCTCGAGAGTTCACTCTTCTGACAAACGAGGCAATTAAGAAATTATGGCTACGGTCACAGGCGGTGAACGCTTTCATTTTCCTTTCTCTTTTAATTATTATTTTTCAATTTATTTTAAATTAAATGGAGAGCATGGAAAATTCATTTTTTATGATACCTTATTTTTGATAAAATAAAAACCTATTCGATGTTTTTGTTACCAAAAAAAAAAAGTCTGTGAACACGGGTACTGTTTGAACGTATAATAGAATACATTTTTAAGTTACGTTTGTAAAAATTTAAACAGTGTAAAAAATAGTTGCATATTTCAAATTTATGCATTTTATTTAGTAAAAAAAAATAAAACTAAACGAGTGATTTTTCTTATTTCTTTTGTAATTTGTAAATTTTAGACTGGAGATTTAATTTATTAGAGTAAAAAATTGAATAATCATGAGTTGCATTGTAGGCAGCGCGGCTTTGGTCATTGGGCCGATTCGCATTTATGAATTGGGCTGGACAGGTGAATCCAGAAACTGCTTGATTCAGGGATAGATGTGTTATTGGGGCAGGACAGGTATGCGGTCCGATGAATTAAGGCCATGCTTACTGAGAATGATTGGGTTAGATCAAATCTAAACGCAAATTCTTTTAAAAAACTAAATATTATTAATTAATATTAAATCAAAGATAAAATAATTAAAATAAAAAATAATTAATTCCATACATGTGATTAAATAATCTTTCAAAATAATCTCCTTCAATCTCAGCCTTAAAGTGAACATATCCAAATAATAATAATAATAATAAGTACTATGTTTGTTTTTAAATTTGAATATGTGTTTTTAAATATTTTTATTTCAAAATTATATAAAATTATGAAAAAAATAAAATTTAAAAAATATAATGATTAAATATATACTTTTAAGATGGAACATAAAATCTTTGGTAATGTTTGCTAAGATATTTCTAAAATTATCCCATGAAGCTTTATACATCTATAAATGTCACTCAAATAAATTTTCATTAAATTCATATTGAAATTTTTCTTTATATATATAACTAATAAATTATTTTTAAATTATTATACTTATTTACATTCAAATTATTACTTACACACACTACTTAAAAAATAATCATATACTTAATACTAACACCGATCAATTATTATCACATATTTTTAAACAAGTTAAAATTTTCATGTGACCAATCTTAAAATAAAATATATTATTCATTTCAATACAATTTTCACCAAAATCATCCCAACAAACACCCGCCCCCCTCAAAACATAGCCTTTGCATTTCCCGATACACAATTCACAAATCTAGTGAAGCTGCTTGCATGAACTCATTCCAACTGTATGGCAAACCCAAACAATTTCTTCGAAAGAATAACTCGATAATATCAACAGCACAAATTTGATTTGCTTACAACACCTTATGGTTTGTCTGCATAAAATGGGCACGAGTTATGTCGAGGCATTAACATAATTGCAAACCCAGAAAGTTGGTTCATTTGCAAAACAGAACGGCAACGGATCCCCTTCTCCGGCATAAAATGGAGGGACTGAATTTGCAGACAGAGAATTTTTTTTTTCCACATGACTTGCAGGAAGTTCATGTAGTAGCAAGGCAACGTTCACCGGATTTGCTTACTGAAGGTTGTATGTACAGACTACAACACAACGCTACATACGAGCTGATCTCCTGACAATGAAAACCTTGCTTTCAGTTACCACTGAAGCGTTTGGTTTCCAAAGCAAGAACCAGTCCATCACTCGCGGAGACCTGGCTGAGGAGGTCTATTTGCACGGCGAAACCAAGTGGTAAAAGCAGCAACTAAATGAGGGCAATCATCAACGTTCCGAGTTGAAAAGCTAAGGCACTGCTGCAACAACCCTTGTGCATCGGACAAAGGGAGCGTTGATACAATTTTCAAAAATGCTTCTTCCAGTTCCAGGTGGAGAGACTTGTGATTTGGCCCCATTGGTGAGACCCTCTCTTTGCATATAATAAACACAGGAAGCCAATCTCTTACAAGCTTCATTCTGGCCTGCATAAACAGAGTATGTACAGTTGAGGACAGACTCACAAATCGGGTGTCATAGAAGAAGTATTAGCTTAGCTCTGGAATTTAGATCAAAACAGAAAAGAAACTATTAAAGAAAAAAATTAAGTTTGGTAAGAAAGAAATTTCTATAAAAAGAAACCAACACCATGTTTGGTTCTTGGAATAGTAGGAGGAAAAAAAAATGTTAAGAAAAATGATTTTGGTTGGTTGATTTTAAAAAAAATCATGTAAAAAAGAGAATTAGAGAAAAATTATAGTTTAGAAAAAAAATTCATTTCTCTCACAAAAAGGCGAGAAAAATAGGAAGAAGGCTATTTTAACACTTATTATTTTTCAAAGAAATTTCATTAATTCCATTTTTTTCTTCATTATTTTTCTCACATTATAAAAAAATTTAATTTTAAATTTTTGTTTGATTTAATATCTTTTTTTAAATTTTTTTTCTTTCTTTATTCAAAAAATTTTAAATTTTTCTTATTTTGTTTTCCTTTCTCTATCATTTTTCTTTCCACCTTAAATTCTTGAAACCAAACACGAAATTATAGTTTAGGAAAGGAAATTTTCTTTACTTTTTGTGGAGAAAATAAAATAAAACTATTTTAACTCTTAATATTCATCCAAAATTTTCACTAATTCTATTTCTTTTATTTATTTCTTCGTAATTTTTTACCTCAAATTATAAAAAATTTCGATATTAAATTTTTGTTTAATTTTTCCTTCACTTATTAAAATTCTTTGACTATATAAATTTTTTATTTTTTATTTTCTTTTCTTCTCGCTGTTATTTTTCTTTTCACTCTAAATATCAAGCCATCAACCTCTACTTCCGAGTAGAAATAGAACTCACGGATTAAAGTCAATTGATAAGCATCTAAGCCATAAAGCTCATTAGAGTCCGGCGTCATACATTCAAGAAATTTACACGAATTAAACAACCCGAAAGAAACAAAACCAACCTAAAGTTCACAAATAACCACCATAGAGAGAACATCAATAAATGAGCACAAAGAATTTATGGCAAACCTGTCTAGCAGCCAAGATATTCCCTGTAACAACAGCATTGGCAAGCCTGCAAGTGCAACGAAGCATTACAGAAGGAAGACTCGGAACAATATTCCTCCATACATCATCCCGAAGAGCCCTCTGCAAATCCCCTGTAAATGAAGATTGTTCACTCCATGCCTTCAGAGCCGTATCTGCCACCCGTAGCTCAATCATCCTCTCCAACAACCACAACAAGTGCTTCCCATTAGTCATAGCGGTATGCAAATTCAGCCTCTGAATCGCCTCTGTCTCGTTCTGATCCCCTCTAAAAACCGGACTCAAGTACTCCTCCAACGACTGCTTCACAACCCTCAGACTCTTCTGGAAGGTTGATTCCAAGACCTTTCTTGCGGACTCTCTTGATGAAAAATCCCTCATCAGTTTCGCAACAAATGCCTTCGCAAACGCCACGTTCGGATGATTATGAGTTGCAGAAATTATCAATCCGTGAAGCATTTCCTCGGAAGAATCATTTTGCAATGGAGAAACCCTAGCAAGGAGCTCTTTCGATTCCTCTTCGCTCAAAAAAGGAATCAAACTCAATATCTTCTTTTCCTCGTCCTCTGACCACGGCACCGCCTCGAGGAATTTAATACAAGCCTTAATGCAATCCTCAAACAATAGCTCAAGTGCGATTGGAAGAAATTTAAGCGCGGTGGAGACGCTATCGATTGAAGACAACAGATCATCGGAGTAAAGCAATTCGACGACTGCTAAGTAGTGGTTGACGGAGTCAGTACCAGCTGGAACAAAAAGGTTAAAACGGTTCATTTCAGGCGCATTTTCAGCGTGACTTGAACCAGACGCGTCGTTCCTTGGCTGCCATCGGCCAGAAAGAAGGGCGTCGAAATACTTCGATCGGTGAAGAACACGGGAATGCAAATAGATACGAGTCTCCGACTGGCCCTCCACAGCAAGAGAGCTCGATTCGGACGAGACGTCCAGGCAATCAAATGGAGAAGACTGAAGATCGGAGCGAAGAGTGACGACGACATCAGCCGTGGAGGCGTCGTTGAACTCGTACGTGTAAGAGGACGAGGATCCGGGGAAGAAAGAACGAGAGGATGAACGGCGGAGGCTAGACGGTCTGTAAGGGCCTTCGTTTGGGGTTCCCCCGGAGAAATCGATCACGGCGATTGTGGACGGGAAGCTGCCGTTGCCAGCCATGCGCTGCTTCTTCTTCGGCGCACCGCCGTCGCCACCGCCACCCGTCACCATTTCGCGGAGGATGTTCAATTGATTGATTGAAAGAGAAATCAGGAATGCGCCGAGCCGCAGGATAACATCCAGAGAGTTCCAGAAATGTGATAAAGCCGACGCAAGGAGGACAGCCTGAAAATAGATTATCGACGAGGGCGATTTTGTAAATTCAAGTGCCTTTTCTTAATTCGATACTTAATATATCTTGTAAATGAATAAATAAAGTAGGAAAGTGACATCCAAATTAGATTTTTCAACTAGTTTTGCGGATAAGGTTTGTCGTTTGCCACACAAGCAATAATAGTAAATTTTAATTAATAAAAAAATATTATTATTAAAAAATTGTAAAGAACATTTAAAATAATAAAATCAAAAGAATTTGAAAAAAAAAAACAAAACTTTTGAGAGAAAACAAAAATAAAAAGTTAAATGGAAAATCAAAAATTAAAATAAGAAAGTTATGTGATTGTATATTGTGCAAAAACATTAAATAAAAATGATTTTAAAAATTGAAAATTAAAAATTAAAAGAATAATAAAATTTTAAAAAATATATTAATAAAAATCACATTTTGGATGAAAATAGAAAAAATGATAAAAATAATAAAAAAACTTAACTTAAAAAAATAATATAAATTCACTTTGTTAAAGAAAAAAAACATACCAGACATAGTATGGAAAATAAACATATAAAGTAATTATATTTGAGTGTTTTTAGTCTTTTTTTTATTTAAAGATAATGATGTAAATTTATTAATAAAGAATAATATTATAAAGTCACAATATAATCAAATTGATCTTAAATTTTTCATAATATAATATGGAATGAATCAATTATAAAAAAAATTTACCATATCAGGTTTTGTTGAAGCACCAAAAAAATGACTCCAAAGGTTCAATTTTGTGTAGATTTAACTAGTTCAGAAACAACATTGAAGCCCACTGTTTGGGCTTTTGCTTTTCATGAACGAACTCGTGAAGTGATATCATCTTGCATTTGGCAAGTTTCCAATGAGCACTAACAACCTAAGAATCTACTTCATTAACTTTCAAAGCCCACATTAATAAAAACAGATAAATTATGGAACTAATTGTAGTGCAAGAGATTGAATTTAGTTCCATGTATCAAGCCTCGAGGGAAAGAGGTTGAGTGGACCTCTTATAGGCTTGTAGATGATATATACTAGTGGGCTTGTGCTTTGTAAGATGAACATGGAATGTTACAACTCCATAAACCATGCAACAAACATTCACTTTTGTCCACAATACCAATTGAACATTCACAACTTTTTGGTTTGCCACAGCCATGGATTCATTGACTTTGTGAGTCCAGATCGAACTGTACCATGTTAGAACCATAATAAAAACTAAACCCAGAACCAGAACCGAAAGTTTGGAACCAAACACGTGCAAGAATCATGAATTATGGTCCCAATTCCAATGCACAAAACACTAAAACTAGAACGTCCAGACCCACTATGTGTGTGTATATATATATATATATTTCTTACTCAAAATGCTTTTCAATTGATAATGTAATGCATTTTCGTAATATTTGTATCGTTTATTTTTTATTTCATGGAGTAATAATAAAATTAAAATATAAATTTTCTTCATTTTTTTTGCGTTTCACATTTGTCAAAAAAAATTAAATGTATTTTCATAAAACTGAAACTAGTTTGATTTTGGTTCTGCGTTTTTTAAAAAATCAGAATCGACGATTCTGGAACCATAGACATGTTTATTTCTAGCATGGTGAGGTTTTGAAAATCATACACCTGAAGCATTGCATGCTAAACTCTATATTGTGATATTTGTGTGTGTGCATATTATTTTCTTAAAATACCGACATGCATGTTACTTTACAAGACATGTACGATTGTAGCCTCTCATGCACTATATCATGGATTAAGTTGAATTTACACTAGCCCAGATAAAAATTGACAATATTGTTAATTACAAATATAGGTTCAACTTTGTTATGCCACATCTCGCACTAGTTGGCACGACACTTTTAGTACTCACACCCAACCGTCTCAATAGATATTGCACCAACTTTGTTGTTTGTAATAAATGAATGACTTCTGGACCAACTTTTGTGAGACAAGTTACGCGGCATTGCTTTGAGTAATGAAGTGACGCGAAGATTGAGGGATTTATGTCCAACACCTGTCATGTGTATAAATAGTGGATCGATTAGAGAAGACAGGTGATATGTGATGTATCTTGGATGGTACTACGAAACTATCCCATATTGGTTGAGACGTAGACAGAGTTACTTATGAACATCGATTCTAAGTATGTGAATTAGAGTTATCTATAATGCTCCATTCTTAATCGCGTCAAACTTTATAAAATACTAGTGTCTAAGAAAAACATCAATAATTTGTTGCCAACATATTGAGTGTGAGGTCTTGAATTCAAATCTTGCGCCCACATCTCGAATCCATAAAATACGAAGATCGGTACTCTTGAATTTAATTACTTTTATATTTTCTTGTGCTTATAGATATATTTTATCTTCCAAGTCAACGCGTGTCGATTCCTCCAAGGATTGGTAAAAAGCATTTTTAGTAAATAAGTAACTTCAAAATTTAAAATGCTGATATTTAATTCAAAGGGAGCGCGACGTGACGCGACGTGACGTGGCCACGCCTATTATTAATGGAAATTTGCTTTCTGGTATATTTTTAAATTATTCCTACCGTTTAAAAATGCAACCCCCGCTGGAATTTTCACGAGGCACGTGTTGGCTGTGGATTTGGGTGGGAATGGAAAGGAAGAGGAAAATTTTAAATTATTTAATTTTGAATATTTTTATATGTATATAATATAAAATAATTAAATGATGTGGTAGTATATAAATTTATGATGCATAAATATAAATGAATATGAGTATATATGTGTGTATATATATATATGTATTGATTGAATTATAAATAAATATAATGATTAGAGAATAATTAGTTAATTATATGTACGTGAAAAAAAAATTGAACTTGAATTTAGTTAGAAAATTAATGGTAAAAGATGTTTGACCAATTGAATTTTAGATGTTTCACACCCCTTAGTAAAATTTCCACAAAGCCCTTTGTGAGAATGACTAGTTTCTTATTTTAATCGTGTCCTTTTCATTAATTATTTTTGATATTTGTATCGACAAAATCTAGTATACACACTGATACACTCCTTTTTATGGTTTTTAATGGTATATGTTTTTTTGGATGGTTTTAGAGATTCACATTTTGATATTTGTAAATTTGGTGTTATGCGTGTATGATATTTGTCTTTTGAGTCAAAACATATGCTTGGCATAATTATTATATTTTATTAATAAAGAAGAAGTTGCATTGTTGATGTTGAATCGATACCTGCTTGATTTATTTAGTTAATTTTGGGTGGCATAAAAAATACAACGTATGAAAGTGAATTTTCAGCTTAGAAGATTAACCTTGTACAAGAAATTAGAACACAAAAGACATCTGAAATGTGGGATTTACTTTAAATTTTGGTGAAGGGGCAATAAATTCAATTTATTTTAGAGTAGATATTGTTTATTTGGAAATTATTATTTATTTCGACTTAATATTTTCCTATTGTAATCTCTATCAGTCTATTTGGACCAAAGAGTCCCAAAAGGAGATCTAATTCCAACACGTTCCAGTCATTATCTGCTATATTTTAATCCTCAGTAGTAATAATTAGACAATTTAAGTAATAATCTATTGAAATCAATTGACTGAATTACTGAACTAAAAGATACACATAATTAAGAGATTGTATATGATAATGTACCGATCAATCTTGTGATTAAGATACACATAATCGTTGGAACCAATGATCATGTGCTAATCAATCTTATCAATGCAGTGGATTTGTAATTAAGAGGTTAGATTGAATTATTCATCTCAACCAATGATTACGTACCAATTAATCTTGTCAATGCAGTAGATTTGCAATTAAGAGATTAAATTGAATTATTCATATCAACTCTATCAAAGCTCGAATTTAATCAAGTTTAAGTAGCTCAATTTGTTTTTTAGCACAGCATGTGTAGACTCAATACTCATCAAACTATTCAAACTCAAAGACGTACACGCACACACGCGCGCACACACACACACACACATTTTTATGCTACACATTAACACAATTATGCATTTAACTTAGTTATCAGTGGCTGTTTGAGGTGAAATGATCGTAGGTTTAATCCTTTAGCAATGCAAAATTTATTTATTTTTCTTGCCTTCTATAATTAAAAGTTGGAAAAAAAAAGACCAAATTCTTACTTGAGTTTTATGGCGTGTGGAACTTGATGTATTTAAGAGGTCGTGGGTTTGAATTTGATGTGCTGCAGAATCAATATGTTTTTCCATAATTTCCTGTTGAGTCGAGCTCACTCCTGCTCGGGAAATTTGCCCCGGGAAACCGGTCAAGTGTGGGCCCCACCCAAGAATATGCCAATGGAGGCATGGAGCCGTATTTTGCGTGTCTTGGATCAAGCGGGGAGCTGGCGAGGCCATGGATCTCGTTGGACGTCAAACTTGCTTATTACCAAAGAATTTAAAGCAGGAACAGTTGGAGTTACCAAACAATTCATGCAATTTTCACGCAACCTTCGTCAAGTAGGTAATATTTTAGTGCCGCTTTCCATGGTTATGTTTGGAATCTTATTTTCAACTCAAGCGTATTATCTCAAATTTTATCTACCAAACATGTATAATTTGACAAAACATTTTTTTCAATTCAAATTCAAAATTTTCTTTTTATATATATATAATTAATTTTTTTTTATTATTACACTTATTAATATTTAAATCAATATATATATCACACATATAATCATATCTATTTTTATTTACACTCTAAAATATAATCATTATATTCATATACATTACATTATCCAATCATTATATATATATATATATATATATTCAAACAAACTATACAATTTATTTTATTAGAATATTTCTTTCAAATATATTCTTTATCTTAATGTAACTTATGCTAAACATTATCTCCAATTAAGCCCGCCCCCTTCCAAACATAGCCTATACCTTCCTTGCGAGATGTATCAGTCTCACAATGAATTGTAAGAGTAACGTTGACTATCGTTGTTGGACCTTAATTCCATTACTCCTTTTTATTTTTATTCATTGGTTTATGGTAAATAATTTAAAGGGAAATCCACACAACAGGGGGGGTTCATCAAAAGGACATGTGCACGGGACTAAACTTCATAGTCATAATCCATGTGGGAAAGAGACAGCATATCTCTAGTTGGTCTTTTTTGAGGCCTCACTTTGTTGTTATAATTTCTTTCTTTCTTTCTTTCTTTTTTCTGCTTTCGTTGATATAATTTTTTTAATTTTACGTTCGTAAATTCTCTTTTAGAATGATAAGTGTTCCGCATGTTAAATATAATAAAAAATGAAACATTAATTTAAAAATAGGACACTTGGGTTGCATTATTTGTTGACTAGATTGAGTACACTTAACCAAGGCTAATCTCGTCATTTTCACTGCTTTTATGGATGCAGAGAAAATTTGTTATTTTCTTTTTCTTTAGAATTTTAAAATAAATCTTGATTTATTACAATAAAATTATTTTTCAATGCTACAACTTTAATTTTTAACTGCTAATAAAGTAAGTTGCTCAAGATCGGTTAGTTCAAAAATGTTTTTATGTTTTATCAAATTTAAACTTGAAATTTGAAAATTTTTTCAAGCTTAATTTCACTGTATAATTTAAACTTGAACTCAATTTTGACTTATTATAAAATTAAGTTAACTCAAATTCAAATAATTATCTTAGTTAACTTGTTGCCGCTGCCAACTCAATTATGTCAAAGCAACAAGACTTCTCCAAAGCTCAATTAAAATCTTTGAGAGAAATATAATATGAAAACACACGAAATTAACCTTGTAATGTTTGTCTAAATGAGAATTTCTTTTTTTTTTTTTTTTTTTGCTTTTATTAGCATTAGTTAAAAAAAAAATCATAAAGATCGGATTTCATCCTTCCTAGAGGAGAAGCACGAGGGTAAAATGGTCAATTGAGCAAGCGAACGGTCGGATACGACGCTCCGTTTGCAGTTCTTTTCACCGTCGATCTTTTTCCGCAGACGGCAACTGACAATTCATCCATATACGCCCACTCTTGCTTTAGTTGGCGTACGCTGAATGCCCACTCCATGGCTGGCTAGCACCTCTACAGCGCCTCACTTTCCCATTCTCCACTCATTTTCTTCCACTACATTTGCTGCTTTTCCATCTTCAATGCCGCTGAAAGCAAATGCGTTGCCTATTTTGTCGAGGGCGGAGTGATGGCGGTTTCCGCCGGCGATTTTTTCACCCGGAGAACTCCGATTCTGGGGCAAAAACTCTATGTCCTTATCATCGCCACCGTCGTGGTTGTGCTCGCTGTTTTCGTCGTGATTTTCCTGTTACTTCGTTATTGGAGCTCGAAACGACGCCGCGTTGCCGCCAAACGGGGTTCGGGGATTTTGCCTCTGGTCTGCGGGGAGATCTCTGAGGTTAGAGAGTCGGATCGAAGGGAAGAAACCGAAGGCGAAAAAGACTCGTTTCAGATTGATGCCGCGGCGAGGGGGTTGGATGTTGTGTCCAAGAGCAAGAAGGGGAGTTCGGAGAGCAAAGAGTCGACGACGACGACAAGAAGCGAGTCGCCGTCGGCCTTGGCGGCCTCCCCTGACGGTTTGGGAAATTTTGGTTGGGGTCGGTGGTGCAGCTTAACAGAGCTTCAAATTGCCACAAATCAGTTTTCTAGGGACAATGTGATCGGAGAAGGAGGCTATGGTGTTGTTTACCGTGGGGCTTTGCAAGATGGTTCGGTAGTTGCCGTCAAGGATCTTCGAAACAACAAGTAAGTACCTCATCCATAAGCTCAGAAGGTTACAGCGTCCTAGAAAAGATGAAAGAGGGTTATAAGTCTTTGGTTGTAGGAAGTAAGTCATATCAAACATCTTTAGGAATTTGATAGTCTTTCAATTCCACCTTCGTGTTGGATTTTTTACTCGTTCGTGATAGAAATCGTGTCTGAATTGATGATATGGTGTAAACTAAGTTTGTGATTGTAATATTGATGTATTTTCCGTGGGATTCGCTGGATGGATCGGAAATGAATTCAACGCTTCGATCTGGATTGTCTAGGATTGAGCTGATGGATGCCTAATTGTTTGTCTAAAGAAAGAACAACGAAGTGAACGGTTGCTTTTGTTTCTTTATTTCTACTTGTTTTGCTCCCTCCTCTATAGGGCAAGCTTTAAACTGTCTTTTTAACATTTGATTAATTCCATTTAGCTGTTTCAATATCATGATGTTGCTTTGTCTTATCTCGATTCGCTTTCTCTTTTTCCTTTCTCATTTTAATTACCCTTCCCCTTTTTCTATGGCCCCTTTTCTTTTGTTTTTTTCAGTGTGTAATTTGGTTCGTGTTTAATGGATTTATGAGGATTCAGGAAAATAATAATTGAATTTCATTAAGTGTTAAATAACAACTGACAGAATTCAAGCAATTAAAAATACTAATGAGACTTTTTGGCAGTAATATGTCTATGCCCGGAATCACCACATGTAATTTAAAAATTCACTGCAAAGTGGATGTTGTGTTCTCATTAGTTTTTCGGTGCCTAGAATAATATCAGGTTGTTAATCTAAAGTTTTAAGACTAATAATAGGATCTGCAAGTGGAACTGAAAGATGTATATCTTCACAGTTGCATAAAGTTACTTGACAGGTTAATGCTGAATAGAGATGAAATTTATTGAACAACCTTAATGCCTCGTGTCCTTGTCAACAGGGGTCAGGCAGAAAAGGAGTTTAAAGTGGAGGTTGAAGCCATTGGGAAAGTAAAACATAAGAACCTTGTGAGTCTGATAGGTTATTGTGCTGAAGGTGCTCATAGGTACTTGTCTCCCGTCCACTTGCTCTGGTCTGGTCTATTGGTTCAGAACCAATTTTTCTTTAGTTACTGGCTGGATCTCTTTTAATTCAATCAGGTTACTTGTGTACGAGTACATTGATAATGGCAATTTGGAGCAGTGGTTGCATAGTGCTTTGGCGCCAGTTAGCCCTTTGACTTGGGAGATCAGGATGAAAATTGCCGTTGGGACAGCCAAAGGGTGAGGCATTGCTACCAATTTGTATTCAAATTTTATTCCCACTTCTCATGGTCCACCTGGTTGACATTGTGTTTCATATCTGTCTGTGTATTAATTATTCTACTTTGATGTTTTAGCAGTGGCAATATAACCTAGAATGTCCACAAATTCTCAATTTATAATAATGTTAGCCCTTTGTTTAGAATCTGTTGCACTAATGTAATGGAGATCCTATTCTAAGAGAACGTGCCATCTAATATGGAAAAGGAACCAAATTCGTAGGATTTTAGTTGCAAACTGCTGTTGCGGTCACAACCAGAATATCTATTATGTAAATTGTGCCCCAGAACAATCCCATATGATTTAGATGTTCAGTAATTTATTTTTCATCCAGTATTTACTTATCTTTGAGTTTCTAAATGTTGTCACAGGTTGGCATATTTACATGAAGGATTGGAACCCAAAGTTGTACATCGTGATGTGAAATCCAGCAACATTCTTTTAGATAGGAAATGGAACCCAAAAGTAACAGATTTTGGACTTGCCAAACTTTTAGGATCCGAGAAAAGCTACATTACCACGCGAGTGATGGGGACGTTTGGGTTGGTTCTACTCTGACCTGTATTCTATGATTGTCCATTAAGCAGAGAGTGGGAATAAATTCTTTTGTTTCCTGTTAACTGTTTGTTTATTTCTCACAGATATGTATCCCCTGACTATGCAAGTACAGGCATGCTTAACGAGGCAAATGATGTATACAGCTTTGGAGTTCTGCTCATGGAAATAATATCTGGAAGGACCCCAGTAGACTATTCCAAACCACCTGGAGAGGTGAGAAAAGATCTTCAAACCACTTATCCATATTGCCCCTCAAATTCAACATATTTGCTGTAGATTGCACTATTTAACTAAAAAACTGTTAGATGGCGTGACTTCCTTGCCCAATTTCAGATGAACTTGGTAGAATGGTTCAAAGGGATGGTATCAAATCGACGTGGTGAAGAGTTGGTAGACCCCCTGCTGGATGTACTTCCTCCTCCAAGAGCTTTGAAGAGAGTATTATTGGTTTGCCTCCGATGCATAGATTTAGATGCCAGTAAACGTCCAAAGATGGGGCAAATTGTCCACATGCTTGAGGCAGATGAATTTTCTTACCGCAAGGTAATCATATTTCTCTTAGGTTTCTTGCCTGACAATACATCACTAGTAGCTTTATAAGATGATTGGTTGGTCGGTTATGTATTCCTAATTATCAAGATGATTTCAAACTTTAATGAACTGTAGCTTATTTATGTGGTCCACCTATATTATTGAACATGAATATTGTAAAAGTTGGTCAAAGAGAGTTTTATTATTATTATTTATTTCTTAATTTATTTTTGGGTGATCAGTCCAAGTAATTACCTGCTTTCTGCAGGAACCTCGTCCCATTCGAGACACAACTCCTCTCAATCCCCAAGCATCTAGCAGCAATAACATCCAACCTGCACAGAAGGAAGCAATGAACCGTGATGAAGGAAGACCTAAATGGAGATGATCATTTTTGATGATTCATGACAAGGTATATACTAGTTCCTATTGTGTGTGTATACATAGAAGAAGAAGAAGGCATTGCAGAGCTTCCTTGTGAAAGAATGTATTATGTGCTTCCTTTACTTCTATACTTGGCATATATTGTTTCAATAAGCTTTTATATATTTTCAGTCAAAATATACATTTGCATGATGATATTTTGATAATGTTTCCCCTTCGCATTACATTTTTAAATTATATTTTTATTCGTTTGTGCGACGGGTTCTTTTTGTTTGGTGTTGCAAGTGACATAAGGGGGCCCAATATGTATGTTTCTGATAAGCAGGTGAAGTGAAACCTTGGAAGATCATAAATTGAGGAGACCATGTCCATGAGTTCATTGTCTACCAATGAGAGCGAAATGTGATGACCTTCCAACAATCACACCCTTTAGAAGCTGACAGATTGGTGAGACATTTAAATGCAGGACTGGACTTTACCATAAGATTGCTTCAGCAGTCAACTATAAGATGATGAAAGCATGAATGTATCCTCCCGTTGGGTAATTATAGATTTTTTTGGGAATGATTCCTCTTTGATAAGCTACAATATTCCTTTTCCTTGGTAATCTTACTCTAAGGTCTTTCCTTTTTTTTGATGCAATAAGCTGCTTCTTTATTCAATAAGAATATTCTCCTTCCTATCTATTCCTTCTTATCCTACCCACTCTATCAATTCCCTAAATACCAGATAGATACCTCGTCTTTTATTACCTTCAAAAGAAGAAGCAACTTGGAATCCTCAAAAAGAAGAAGCAGTAATAACTCCCTCTAGCAGGGAGGGGAGATCTTCGCTCAACAATAAGGAGGGCTTTAGCGTCGGATCTCTCCTGGGCTTGGTCTTCGGAAAGCGCCTTGGTCGAGTGCTCTGTCTTAGCGAGTACCTCTAAGCGGCTGGTGCCTTATATCTGTCAGCCAGCCTATCGGTAAACGCATCGGGAGCTAGCCTTGCCCCCCTCTCCTTCTTCTTCTCCTTCCGACTCTTACGCTCTTTTCTGTCTTGTCTTCTGTCTCGTCTCTGGTGCGCTTTGAAGTCAGCCCCGTATTTTGTGGTGTATCAACTCCGAAGCTATGCAGCTCTTTGCTCTTCGCCCCGAGTGCAATAACAAGGCCATGTTCACCATGATGGGATAAAGGTTATTAGAATTATTTTGAAGGATTATTTTATTATTATTTAATTAGTTTAAATTGAATTTGCTTTTTTTAATCATGAGCGTTTATTCATGATCAGACTTAATTTATTCCATCTAATCATTTGAATTGAACGTGGCCAAAAGATGTCAAGAATTGTGCCCAATAATTTGACATTATTAAAATTAGTAAAAATGGCACATTTGTTGCATGTATCAATTTTTTTTGTGCAAATTATAATATTTTATTTATTGCGACAAAATTAATATAAATAAAGTAATTTTAAGATTAAAGGTACAAGGAAATTTAAATATAAAAAAGAAAAATATAAAAAGGATGACTCTAGATATGAAAATATATTAAAAGAGAACAAAGAAATAAAGAAAAATTACAACATTTAAAAAATAATTTAAGAACTTACAATTGTATAGTTAAAGTCTTGTCTTCAACTTTCATGTTATAAAATAAATTAAAAATAAAAATAAAAATATAGAAAATTGAAAATTAAATTTTTAAGTGAATGAAATAAATAAAAATTGAGAAGAAAAGTGATAAGATAATATAAAAAAATATGGGTATTTAAGTAATTTTGAACTTTATTTAGTTAATATATGGTATAGAGATATATTAAAAGCATAACAATATTCAAGTAAATATATATATATTTATATCAAAATAATTATAAAGATATTGTGAGAAAACATTAGTAAAAATAATAAGTTGGAAGAAAAAGAAAAAGGAAAACAACAATTTTTTTAAAAAAAATATATGTGGTTGTGTAATTCTATTAAGTGCAATCAAAAAGCCTTGGAATCGTAAGAAGTTTTATTTATGTGGTGATTTGGCCGGTTTACAATATTATTATACTTTATATTCAATAATTCACAATTTAATTGGCAATTTGCCCATTTGATTAATATGAAAAAATAATAAAAAAATTGTGAACGGAATTTGATTTAGATAATAATTGAGTAAACACATATGTAGGCAGATAAACAACAATATTAATTCGACGCCAATATTAATTCACAAGACAAAAGCATTATGCAAACAACAATATTAATTTGACGCCAACTTTATATGTGATTAAAGAAAATATAATGCATATTAATTTCATTGTCAATAAACAATAATATATAATTCATTAATAACCACTTAATTATATGCATAAGCGCAATCACACTTTTCTAATCCTTCTTCTTTTTTTTTTTACAGTTGATAAAATTAAATCAATTAAACTTAAATTTGAGTAATCTTATTATGTCATAATCTTTTTATTTAATTTTATTTAGTATATCATTAAGTAAATAAGACTATCTGGACACAAAATTACACAATCATTCTTATTTTGATTTTCTAATTTGGCTGCTTTGCACAAAGTGCCATAGCATAGCAGTATTTTGATCTAAGTACAATGTACTCAATAATTCATAATCCAATAAATTAAGCGTATATTATCTTCTTCATTTCTTATATTTTGAACCAATGAGTGCCCCTCCTTGCCCGATTGAGACTACTGTTGTAAACTCTATGATCAGCTCCTCAGATTTGATAATAGACAACCAAGATAACTAATAAGCATTGACAACGTTTGTTTTGCGATCTAGAAAGGTTTTAAACTAGCATGTTTTGTCGTAGGAAAAGCTCGCTTCGCCACAACAATATGTTCACTTATACGAGGAGGTCGAACGGAGAGAAACAAGGTAGGCATCAAGCCCTGTTGGTGCTATTCTCCCCATTCCTTTGACCTTGTCATTTTCCTTTTAATCTTTTTTGGACATGTTCACTCATTTTATTTAATTTAATTAAATATTTACTTTAATTAATTAAAATTCTACGTTAAATAAAAGCCTACTCTTAAATCATAACATTATAAGATAAATGATCTTATATGAGGTCGCGATTAAATAATTTAGGAGTTAAGAATTACTTACATATTATTCAAATTATTATTTTAACTTTATATTACTAATTGAACAATTTCTATTCTAAACTTTTGATAAAAAAAAAATAAATATAATCAATTTAAATAGTTATACACAATAAACATAATTATTAAAAATTAATTAATCTATATAAATTATTTTATTTTTTAAAATAATTTTTAAGATATAATCTCATCTAAAAAAATGAATATGCCCTTTGTTGATTTATTATCGAACACGTAGTATTGTGTCCCAACGAACTCCTTTATCTGCTTGCAACGAGGAGTTAATCATTTGTCTTAGAATTGAATTTTCCCGTTTTGTTTATTCATTTTCGTGAATCGGGACTCGAGCAATTAGTTTACGCACCACACCACGTGCTGACAGATAGAACGTAGCTGCTAGCCTGAGAGAAATCAATTTTGCTATTAGAAAATCAAGTCGTTTGTTCAGAAAAAAGCCAACGCAAAAATTTGGTGAATATTGCAAACGTAAATTAACCATTCGTTGATTAAGCAGGCATTAGTGTTGTACCATTGCTATACTTCTGAGTCACTCGAATTGAACGTATATTTTCTTGAACGCCCAACGTTGCATTTCACAAATTACATATTAAGAGCGTGCGTCTAGTTTGCAACTTGTCTTCTAATGCGCTTGAGGCCCATTAAAATTTTAACAAACCAAATATACGGACAAATTTTATTTAATTTTATATGACCCATACATATATATTTAAAATTTAATTATTATATGCAGTCAAATTAATATGTGTTACACACGTAAAAATACACTCACATTTTTATATGTTTACATTTTAAAAATTATATATTATTATATCATTCAATCATTATTATGTATTTTAAATATATGTGCATAAATATTCAAAAATATTTAAATTTTTATTTCCATT
The DNA here is from genome assembly GCA_019155195.1 of Avicennia marina. Classification (NCBI taxonomy): domain Eukaryota; kingdom Viridiplantae; phylum Streptophyta; class Magnoliopsida; order Lamiales; family Acanthaceae; genus Avicennia; species Avicennia marina. The sequence goes on from JACDXK010000032.1 coordinate 842,820, forward strand.
AAAATTCCACAATAAAACCCAATTCTCATATCTAATAAAATATTTATTCATCCCATGAAAAATGAGCAAACCGACCTAATCGTTTATCTTTAAGAGCAAAAAGAAACTAACAAAAAATATACAAATGAAAATCAACAGTCGGACCAAATTCTCTGCTAGTAATGTTGAAAGCAAATCCCCTTTGCATCTTACGGCGTTCAAAGCAATTACGCAACAAAATCGTAGTGCATCGTTATAGCGTGTAAGAGGAAAATACTGTAAAAAAATATAAATGTTTCCAGAACCAAGAAAAACAAAATAATGAGGAACAGAGGACTCACTAACCACTGGCAACAATTTCATGAATTGCGTCGCTTACGTTCACATCCTCAGATCTCACGGCTAACTTCATTGCTACCTCCTTCGCACCATCGATCCCAAGCGACAATCGGACGAGCACTTTTACGTTGCCTATGTACACACCAGACAGCAAGCATGTATGCGATCTTGAGTTGCTTGAGACAACCTCTGTGCCCTGGAAAAGGAACGGAAATCCGGACAATGGCACGGTTCAGTTTTCTTTCAGATAATAAAAGGATGAAAGAAATCTTTCCTTAATAGCTAAAGATGTAGCAAACGCAACCACAATTTGCTCCAGACGCTATTAATTTAAGAAGTTGTGAGCTGCAACGGGCTTAATATCCAGCTTAAACTACAGAAAGAAAAATTGATGGCTAACCTCACAAGGTTGCATGCCCAGCAGATTGATGACTGCATTCACAGCTTCTGCCAGGCTTTCTCTAGGCCCGAGACCATATTCATCTATGCGCTCTGAATCAGGGTCCATGCTCTCCCAGGCGTTCTTAAAGTTAGAGACTCCCACTTTAAGAATATAATCTGCAGCAACAACTTCAAAATCCTCAAGCTGGTATTCGTCTTCGACACCATCATCTTCAGCCTCACCAGTAGAGGGATCAACCTGATCAAATTAATCGCAAAATAAACAATCAGAGAGCAAAAACCTACTACTGTAAACAGAACTCTGCAATGCATGATCAATCAAATAAATTATAGATTATGCATTCATCCTTCATCATTGAAGTCCCTCACGACCCATTCTTGTTCTTCAAAAATATATTTGCATGGCCAAGAAGCAAGTGTTATCCCAAAACACCTTCTCATGGGCAAGAAGTAGAGCATTTTTGTACCATACAAAATGTTCCAGAGGTCCATAAACTACATCTGGAAGAAAATTTTGTTGGAGAAAATTGTTTGATTTAAATGCAAAAATTTAGAAATTGTGTCAAAAGTGTGTGTGTGTGAGAGAGAGAGAGAGAGAGAGAATTATTTTGATAGGTAGCATGTTTGGAGGGTATACATTTTGATGGGATAAAATTGTAGTGAAAAAGACCAATCATAACCATAATTTCCTACAGCTGATGCAAGCAGCAGGTAAAGCTATTCAAATACCAAATATTGGCAAATCCTGATATTGTGCCAAATTTAAGGTAAATGTTGATGCATGTGGACTCATTTAGCACCACGGTGTTGCAGTTAATTTCATCAACAACTAAATCAAATTATGGAACAAATACCTCTTTAACAGTAAACCTCAACAAGTTTGAGAATTTCCCCACTGCAGGGATGCCTTCAGGTTTCTCAAATGCCACAAATGTTTGGGATGGTGTATCATATGGAAGAGATTTTACAGGTCTGGATCCTCCTTCAGAGAACTCTTCAGCTTCAGAAGCATCAACAATAACAGTCACCTTGACAGAGAAAGTCAACAAAGAAGAAAAGAATTCTCAGACTAAAGTTGAAAGGAAACAAAAGAATTCCATAAACATGGTTGTTACGTTTTCAAGCAGCTGTTCTGGTATTGTATTTGTGCAATTGTACTGAAACAACATGTGGCGGTCAAATATGTGCTTGACAACATTAACTGAATACTCAGTTTCCGCTTCTGTAAGCTCCACTGGTGCCGATGACTGATTAGGAGCAACAAAAACTCATCAAGTACTTCACTAATCAACAATCTAGCAGAATGAATTATAACAGGGGTTCAAATTTTGAAAATGTTCATCCACTAACCTTGAAAAGCTTTCCAAAACTTGCAAATTCAGGCACAGAGGAAAGAAGTCTTTCATAAGAATCAGTAAAAGAAGTGGGTGTGGCAGGTGGAGCACCCAAGCCAGTTGGCTTTTTGCCTGGGGCTTTCTTCTCAGCATTGGACTGAGATTTAACCTCTTTGGGTACAGAATATAAATCAAAAGGCTCTCCTGCAGGATTTTGCACCTGTTCCCAAAAAACAGATCAGACCATGATTTCAACCTATATATTAAAATAAAACCACGGATTTAACACAAACACGATCATACTGTGATAACCATCAAAATAGTATTAGAACTTACATAGTTTTTCAAACTAGTCTCCATATTTGTCAGTGGTATATCAAGTGAACCAAACAAAAATTTCTTCATGTCTTTTCCAGTTTCAGAGACTGAATCATCTCCAAGAGTGTTCAAATACAGTGTAGCTCTATCTCGCACCTGTAAGAACCATGGAATGCCTGAAACTAAGTTTCATAAAGCAAAAACAATATCAAACAAAAGGTATTTGCAAAAACAGCACAAATGATGTCAAACTGTCGGGAATACGGAAGATCGGCAACTATGTCTGCCTTTAAACTAAATGTCTCTTATCATTTCCAGGCTAACAGATATAATCTGTGCTTACAATCTCTACAAGTCAAAAAAAACCCAGTCATTCTGACCAAAAAACCAGTAACAAGTATTATTTTACCAATGTCCAAATGAAATCTCAACATTACATTTGGAAATGTAAGAACAAAAATAAAATTGATCAATGAAAAGGCAGCACAAAATTGCACGGAGCTTAAGAGGAATAGTGGACAAGTTTTTGAGAAGCATATCCTGTCTGATTGGTCAGCAACTTTGAACTCAAACTCTCTCTCATCATCTCAGTCATCACAAACAAAGATACAAAGATACAAAGATAAACCAATCGCAAATAAGAAAGGTTATGTCATAGAGCCTCTCTTTCCCTTGCTGACCCAAATAAACTCCTCCAAGATTGAAATTTCTTTCACATTTTTGGTATGGACCCTGTACTTGAAGGAGGATGAAATCACAAAACAAAGATGACACACGCACACTGCCTTTTCCATTACTAACAGACAGCTTTTGTAATTACAATTAGTAGACAATCCATAATCTCATGTGGCTAATGAACACTCAAACATTACAGTTTGGTATATGGAGAAGATGTGTTGAAATAGTTCATTGCAAGAAGCACCAACAGTCAGTTACAAATTTCATTAGAGCATGCAACTGACCTCATCATCATTGTCGTAAAGGCAACGCCTCAACAAAACAGAAATGCAAGGCTGCAGAAAAGATAACAAAATGATTTCTACTACTCGGCGAATTGTGATTAATGGCTATACTTTTAATAAACACAGCTGCAGCCTTACTTTCAGTGACTCTACCATGGCACCAAATTTTGCTAGTGTGCTAACAGCGCTGGCTCTGACAGTAGCATTCTCAAGTATCACTCGATTATATATGTACCGGATATATTTACTGGGATCTGAGGCCTTGGGACCCTCATTTCCAAGAAAGTGGAGTATCTAAAAGCCAGCAAATGAAACAAAAGTTAGGAATAATTATGCCAATTATCAAACAACAAAGAAGAGTAAACTAGAAGGAAAAGAATAGAGCCAAAAGGGTGAGAGTTAACCTGGGTGGAAAGATATGTGAATTCACAATCTTCAATGAATTCACATAAGTGCAGCAGCCCACTGTCTTTGGCATCAGGCATATCTCTTATTAAGATCACAATTGAATCAACAATTGCCTTTTTGTAGTCAAACCCACCTTCTTCTCTCAACATATTACTTAAGAAGTTCATCCTACACGGAATCCAGAATATTAAGCATAATTAGATACGTTTCCACTCACACAATGCACACACATGTGTGTTTGTGTGTGTGTGTGAGAGAGAGGGGGGGCGAGGGGGATCCAATAAAAAGAGTTAATAAGCTTCTATTTCCAGGGCAAACTTGACAATTACTCACAGAGATCTGTACTTGAGAGGGAACTTCACACACAATGATCTTATAGCTTCAACCACAACAATCTTGAATTCATCAGCAATATCAGCCATGAAATTTGTGATCTGTTTCATTAAGCGATCAATGCTAGATTCATTTCCTGTTTTCAACAGAGTGGTGATGGCAAGAGTTGCAATACTTCTGTTCTGATCTGAAATCAAGCCTTCCATATCTATATTACAATTTGCCACAACCATTGGATGTGTCATTGCCACCTGTGTGCATTTTAAGTTTCCAATACATGAAAAGTGAGTGAACTTGCTTGATGAAAAAGACAGACTGCATGAATTTACCAAAAAGATTGCTGAAGTGAAACCTGGAAGACATTCATCTATCAGAAGCTCAAACATTGAACCTTAACATCATAGTAGAAGCAACAAGTATGAAATGGTCATAGAACAAGTGAACTGAATCTTTTAGGATACGTAAAATCATAAGAAGCATACTTTTCACAATAGGAATACTATTTCAGCGAGGATCCATGAATATTACACATCTCCAAGAAAGAAAACGATGTAGTTCAGATAGGGCGAATATCCCTTGAGTGACCTTTGAGTTGTTTGAGTGGATATTGATATTGTGAACTATCCAAAGACATGTTCATGCCAGGCATATTCATTCCCTGACCTCACAAGTATCAAAAACATTAATTGAACAAAAACCAACCTGCTGAGCAAGTTTGTTAAATTCCTTTCTATTAAACAAACTAAACCAACCAAATTTTTTCCAAGCTAATCTGGTTTGTTGTCAAGATAAGTTAAGAAAACAATTAAATGTATTTCTAACACATACTATACATTTTGGAAATACAAATCAAAACTACTAGTTGTTAAGTGGATCCTTCAGTTATCACTGGCCATTGCTCTCTCACTGGGCATCGCATAAGCAGAAGTCCAACTTAGCAAATGATATCTACTTATGTGAGACCTAATAAGAACATTATTCAAATAACTTACGTCGCTAAGTGGATCCTTCAGTTGTGCATGTCTAAGTTAAATCAGAAAACATTGAAAACCTCCATTTTTGGGGTCCATATAAGAAAAATCTTTAGAACATAATTTAGATTAATTTCATAAACTTCAATAAAAGAAAAAAAAAATAAAGCATTAAATAATAGAGAACCTAAAAGCTAATCATCAATTTGGAAGATAACATATTAACACCAACCTTATTCAAAGTTCGAACAGCAGCAAACCTTAGCACAGGCTTCGAAGAACTCAAGAAAAGCTGTAGAACAGTTATGGCAGGAGTTAACTCACGGGTAGTCACATTGCTCAACTCTGTGATTGCCTTAGCTGCTTCAAAGATAACCATTTCAGCTTTATGGCGTAGACAACTCTCAAGATAGTCATAGAACGGGTGGTCTCCAGTTTGGGGATTAACACCTGACTCCCTGATAACCTATAAAACTCAATGAATAAATGCACTATTAATGATAAATAAAAAGCAACAGACCCTTTACAGATTCTTCATATAAGTAAAAACAACACCTGACTAGTGTAGCGAATCAAAAGGCACTGGGCTAAAGGAGAATGGACACTGCCCTTTGTCAAGGTGGTAACCAACTTACTAACAGCCAACCGATCATTCTGCCGTATCTGTAAATTAAGACATAAAACATGTCAATCCAACCAAAAAGTCCGGGCCTTTCACACGAAAACATTCCACGTACATCACCAACTATTAACATTTTATGCGTTTGATGTACAACATTGCATGAACAAAATTTCATGTTCCAACATTGACAAACAGAAGAAAAATTTCCTCAAAATTATAAGTTAATTATAGAAAATATTCAATGAGCAAAGGTCAGTATCCTCACACTGAGAATTAATCTGGCAACAAGCTTAGGAAAACAACAAGAATTAAGATTTCAATAACATGACAAGGGGAGATATTGTTTGAGCATCTGATGAAGATCCCTGCCCATATTTCACTTAAAAGAGCAAGAACAGAATCTAAGTTCAGAGGGAATTATGGCATGTAATGGTGAAGAACTGTTCTGTCGCAATATACCAAACAAAAAATATCACCTGCTGGAGCAGAGCAAGGGCATGAAACTGCACAAGTGCAGCCCGAGATTGAACAGCTTCTTGTACTTCATTACTCCATCTTTTTACTACCTCTGGATTTGTCTGCAAAACAATCACATGTATGTTAACTGCAAAAGAATTTTGACTACGTTAAGGTTGTGCAACTCTCAAACAATCTGATAGTACCTGTAGCAGATGAATACCACTCACAAGGGCAGCACTGGCAACCACCGGATTTTTGTCCACAATACCCTGCTTTAGGTATCTCTCAATTTGTGTCAAAAGTGTTCCATCAGTAATTTGACAAAGGACACGGATAGCATTTGCTCGATACATGTCAGTGTGGCTAGTCATGTCCTTCATTAGTGAGCTAGTGACTATGATAACCTTTGATGCCAAAAAATAAACAAGTAAAAAAAAAACCTTTATTACCTACTGCATCACAAAGCATAGAAGTGCAAGAGAAAAGCACCTGATAATGAAAGGAAGGAAAAATATGCCCCAGTTACCTCATCTGCAGAGGGGGAAAGCTCCTTTATCATTAGATAAACCATCCTTCTCAAACCAGTATCTCTCGACTGAAACAGTTTTGTGACCGAAAAAAATACTTCTGTAGCTTCGATCTGGAAATTTTGTTAGAAGAGGTAAGAAACATCTTAAGTAGAAAAACTATATATTACATGAAAACATGGAAAGGGCAAAACCAATAAGGATGATCGCATGGCCATTCTGCAAATATATAAACTATTGCACAAACTGAACATTGGAACTTGAACACCTAGCAAATCAACAAACTTAATCTGAGTGATACAAACATGACACAAACAATTGGTGTATACTTGAAAACTTGGAAGTAATCTAAAAAATTTATGTTCAAAGGCAGTCAGTCACATGCAAGAAGCACTGCCAATGGAAATCATGTCCAAGCAAGAGTGCAGTTCAGTTGTATATAAGGCTCAGACAAGCAGTCTGAGTGCATGGTATAGTGTAATGTACTTGTGTCAAGGGTAACCAAGTTAATCTTACAATATTAGCCTGTTGCCATGGTTGATGCCTCATATAATAGAAGTATGATATTACAATTGGTCTTTGTGTTTATGTTCCAGGAAACTGTCAGAGTGTGTTGGATTATGCATGGAATGACACACAATTGCAAGCATTTAATACAATAAATGTGTGTGTGTTGGTGCATGGAGAGAGAGAGAGAGTATAGGCTTTAGAGTTTGACCTTTGTGAAAGTTTCACCCTGATTCAAAAGATACAGAAGCTTTGTGATGACCTGCAAGGTGAAAATGAAAGCTGCTTATCAAGACAGACAGAAGGGGGAAGAGAGAGGGAGACAGATGAAAAAAACTAACTGTATTTCATTGATGTAATAACGAGTAGGAATACCTGCAAACATCTCCTGGCATCCAATTGAGGGTCATTAAAAACCCGGGCTTCCTGTAATACCACACCCTTCTCAATCCCCCAAAATGGAGAGTAATCCACTGCAAGTTGGACATCCCAACATCACAAAATATAAATCACTATAAATCCAAATGATGGTTTATCTATCATGTTAAATCTACATTAAAATCAAAAAGCAAACTATCCTTTCTTGAAGAAACCAACCCAGGGTCCAGCCTGTCATACGCGATGACTTTGCAATATAAATCTGAATTCCATCATAAGAAAAATGTACAAACCTATGACACACTCATGAACTCTAGAATGTGGCAAAATCATCCAAATCATATACTTCCTGCCTTAAATACAGCAGCACTGAAACCTAAATAAGAGCCGAATAGGAAGACTTCCAGGATTAAAACCGCAATAGAGAAAACCTAAGTAAAAATTAGATCTCACACTTTGATCGATTAATGTTATGAGGCTCTCTTGCATGCAAATTCATTGTACAAGACAAATCTCAATTTCGAAATCATAGAAAAACAGCAGATCTAAACCTGACATAAAATTGGTAAAACTGAAAGTCTGAGACGTAAGCAGAAGTGCAATTGGATCAATTCTCAAAATTAACACAAGTAACGTGAAGAACTCTATACGTTCGCTGACATTAACCAGTGGATAATCTACTAAAATCATTTCCAGCCTCGATGAAACGTAACACTCTCATGCGGTGATGAAACAACTTCATCAGACTCTCTAGCATTCTAATTCATCGTGCATCATACTTCCAGCATTTCCAAATCCAAACACCACCGCAGATCTGAAGCATAATACATTTGAGCGGGAAGCGAAACGCGAACCGGAACTAATATCAACATCAATCGTACGATTCAACAGAAAATTCAATCAAAAAACACGACTATGAAAGAAATGCACCTTCTTCATCGCGATCATCATCCTTCTTGACAAGCGGCTGCGCCATTGTGCAGAGATCCTTCTGGTTCGATTAAATACAAGCAGATAAACTTAAAAGTGCATAAAATGAGAATTAGCAGGCCTCCGAACAGAGAGGGTTTCTCATCTGTATCTATTGTGCGCGCGCGTTTGTTTATATAAGTGCCGTGCAAGCACGAGCAGAGTGGGAGTGCAGATCTCCGTCGTCTTCTCTTCTGAATCCTCAGAAACGGCTCAACGAACAACTGAATTTTGCTTTAATGGAGGTTAATCGGGTTAAGTGGAGAGGAGAGAGGGTTAAATTAGGTAATTTAGCCTAGTTGACGTCATCTTTAATTTATTACTGCCAACATTAATAAATAATTTTACACCTTGTTTGGGAGACAGGTTTTGTTAAAGGGTTATATTTGTTATGAATTATGTTACGATGAGTAGTATGTTTAATTGTATAGTTTTTTATATTTTAAAATGTTTAATTTATTTGAATGTATATATAAAATATATAAAAATAATTGAATGATTTGATAATATATATAAAGATATTGATTAGTTTATAAAATATAAATGTATATAAATGTGGATGTATGTGTGTGTGTATATAGAGATAGGTATTGATTTGACTGTGAATAAATGTAATAATGTAATAATATTTAGTTAGCATATAAGACAAAAAAATTTGAATTTAAATTTAGATAAAATTTGATTGAATATAATGTTTAGCATACAAAATTATGTAAATAGATGAGCGTGGGTGGTATATTGATAAGAAATTTGAAATCTTGAGGTTGCTTTGGTCATATGATACAAATTTACACTTTTGCTTTTAATCTATGCGGTGCTGTTAGATGATAATGATTTATTGTAACTAACTTTTTATCTTAAATATTAAACTATCAAATTGTCTTTGTTATCTTCACGCTTTTCATTTTTAACTCATAATTTTAATCTTTTCAATTTTCATTCAATAAAAAAATTTATTTTTCTTCTTATTCACTCTCGCCTCTACATTCTTGGGTCTCTCTATTTTTAATAAAGTTTTTAAATTTGATGTAACGATTTTATTTTTATTATAATGGATAAAGTTAATTTAATTTTTAATAAATATGTACACAACACAGAGTGTGTAGTTTTTACAATGATATACTCACATTATTAAATATAAATTTTATTTAATTTAAGAAGTAAAATAGAAGATAGTTAAGGAAACTTAAATAGGAAAAGAATTGTATTTGAGAAAATGTAATAAGATAAAACAAATGAGGGGAAGAGGGTACAAAACATGCATGAGAATATTTTAGAAATAATGCATTAATAACAACATATAGGCCTTAATTTTGATATGGAGAGCAATAAAAATAAACATGAGTTCGTTGGGGAATATTGAAACATTGGTCAAAATGGGAAAACGGGATTTATGTATCAATGACTTGCTTAGTTATCCAAAGTCATATGATTCCATATTTGTTTGGGGATTACTAACGTGCAACTCCGTCATAATCAAAATGATAACGTTGCCCTGACATTGCAGTGCTTGGTTTTTTTTTTTTTTTTTTGGTGTGCGCATTTGTGTGAGTGTTTAAGAAAAAAAGGTAAAAAGTAAGAGATAGATACGAAAGAAATTTAAAAAGTATAATAATTCTAATATTTATTTTTTAATAGTGAAAATAAAAAACAAATATATATTTTCACCAAAAAAATATCAAAAATACTAATTTATAAGTTGGCATGTTGGTTTTCAAAATTTAGGGTGACGTGAATATTTCGAAATATACATTTTAAATTTACCACATAAAAAAATACTTATTTATCTTTTTATATTATTCTTGTAAAAAAGTAATAATAAAATTCTAGAGCACCCAATTGATTATATTAAAAAACTCAAGCGAACATTGTAGCACTTATAACGCGTCATTAAAGAAGGTCCATTTTATTAGAATAAAGATGTAAAACCTAATGAAATGATCATCTAAATATCATAAGAGAAAACAACACAAATTTTGATGACTCATGCCATTCACATCTCGTTTTAATTATCACTCCAATCTATTTAAGGATTTAAATTCAATAACAATAATAAATATTAAGGTTGTATTCGTTTCAAGCTTAACACTTTATAACATAAGTTGGTGATGATCTAAAGATTTAATAAAATTTAACTTTTTATTTTTATTTTTATTAATTATTGAATTTTATTTATAATTTAGACTGTGTAGACTTTTTAAGTTAATGTTTAATAAATTTTAATATAAATAGTTATATGATTATTTTAATTTTTCTAGAATGAGAGTTATATTTTTTCGAAATAAGTTAAGTGATTCATAATTTTTTGAGTCCATTTAAATCGATTTAACAAGATTAATTCACGTTTGAATCGTAATATATCAATCAACAAAATGTATCAATTGTGTCTATTTTATCACACTTTCTTATCGGTTTTATTTTAATTCTATTACATTAGTAGATTGAACATTTTTACACACGATCTGTGGTCCCGAAATTCAAGGTGAGTTCAATTTGTTTTTAATTTTAATTACTCATTCTCTTATCACGCCGCAAGCCACTAACAAACATGCGCCACTTAGTGTTCACATTTTCAAGAGTGCCCTTTTCAAGGGAATTGTGTGAGGTCCAGATAAAATTCTCTACTTTCATTTTATATTGATGAAAACTATATGTTCCTCCACTTAGATGGGTTTTTTCGTTCTTGTTTCACATATTTTCAAAAATAAGATACTTGGCACAACACTACATAAAGTCAACAAGCAAAACAAAACGCTTTGCACAATGCTTATGGCATCTAGGCGTCTAGTGTCAAGAAGAGGACTACTGGTGTTTAATTCAATCCCAAAGAGCAAACAATTGCAGGGATAATGTTCACACACATACATTGTTGGAGTGCATTATAACTCGAAACATAACATAAATATGTATTTATTTCGAACAGAAAATCACAATTTTTATTAGAATATTTTTTATAGTTCAGAAAATGTACAAATGTTTAACTTTTCAAGTCATTTGGCACGCATAGTTATATAAATAAATTAATAATATTTTTTGTACACGTGTGCGTGTGTATATATATATATATATATATATTATATTTGTAAACAAAGTAAGAGAGTAACAAAGAATTCGAAATAACAAAATGAAAATTGATAGAAAAATTAAAAATACATAATAAGTTAAAGAAGAAACAATATAACGAAATAAACCGAAATTAATTAATAAATAAAATATTAAAAAGGCCACACGGCACATTAAAAAATATAAATTAAGTAAAAAAAGACTGTAGATTAATATAATACTCTACGGAATTGTTCACTTCAAAATATTAAAATTAATAAATTAATTTATCAAAACTAATTAAATATTTACTTTACATAACAAAGAATTAGTTTGATATTAATTTATTAAAAAAAATAGTTCAATCCAACAAATATGGTAAAATAATTCAATCATAATGACCATCGATATAATATTATCTTTTATTTTAATTCAAGTAACAAATATAATATTAAATTACTTCATAATTAACTTATTATTTAAAATAATCTCCAGACCTTAAACAAGATATAGATTAATATAGATATAGCACAATAAGAGTGTGTTTGGTTTCATTTCATCCAAAGTACACAATTTTTAAATCATATTCCTTTTGTTTTTACGCCATTTTCAGAGAGAATACAACTAGAAACAAAAATCTAAATTTGTAGATATTCACAAGCCATTTTTATTTTTCCCAACAATAATTTTGACATTTATTTTTGTAAAAAAGTAAAAATAAAAATAAAAAGGAAAAATTCATTCCCTCTTCGCCAGCCAGAAACACCTGTTGCCAACTGTTTTCCTGTACGGATAAAGAAAATACAAAATACTGAAAGCCAATCGAAGGTCGAAGCCCTAAACTTAATCTCGATCACCTCTTTGGGAACACGTACGCAGAGGGATCAAACCTCGCACCTCTAGTGCGTTTTGCATTCTGAGGATTGTAGATTGGGTCAATTATCCGACCAGGACCCGGAAGGATGCCGTCCCGCAGAAGAGCTCTCCTCAAGGTTATCATCCTCGGCGATAGCGGGTCAGCTTTCTCCTATTTATTTATTTCTTTCCAGATTGATGCAAGAAATTGTGTTGATGTTTGTTGGTTTAGATTCTAGCTTCTTTAGATTTGTTTGCGGTGGATCTTTAAGCTCGAGGTTTAGGCGACCGTTTTGTACCATGTTGGTGTCCTGCGAATTGAATTGGGTGATACGAAAGAAGAGAACTGACCTTTTTTTTTTTTTGCATATTTTATATGGTAGACGAAGTACAAAATACGGAACCTTTTGGACAGCACGAACATCAAGAAGGGGAAAAAAAGAAACAATGTGTAAATTAAAAAATGTCGGTCGTAATTGTGTCTCTGTAAATATTTATTTTGCGTTTTCCGGTAGGAAATACTGGCCATAGCGTTTTTTAATTGTAGAATCTTGATCCGAACATAGCCTTGTAGCGCATACGAATGTCTACGTGCATGTACGTGCTGATCGACGGGTGTTTGGTGAATGTGACTTGTTTTTGTTTGTGAATTGCAGGGTGGGGAAGACCTCGTTGATGAATCAGTATCCTTGGTAGTTATTAATAAATATTCTCTGATGCTTCTGGAGAGTTTATTATTCCTTTCATGAAAGTTGGTTTCAATTAGTGGTGTGGTGTTTCCTTGACCTTTTTACTAAAGATACGTAAATAAGAAGTTTAGCAACCAGTACAAGGCGACAATTGGGGCAGATTTCCTGACAAAGGAAGTGCAGTTTGAGGATAGGCTTTTCACTCTGCAGGTTAGAAGGAAACTCTATTTGTTTCATAATAATAGCAATCATAGCACCTGGCTGTTAATGGTTTATAGTTGCATATGCCATACTGTAATGGATTCCAGAATATTATTCTTCTTTTCCCTCAAAGGCAAGAGAAACTAGTGGGAGAACTTCAATTGAAAAGCAAGATTCTGTACAAAATAAATAAAAGCAATTTTTTTGAAGGAACTTTTGCAAATGAATTTTAAAGGAATATGGCTATCAACAGTCACCAGGAGTTTAGTGATCTAATTTAATGATTCATGTTGACTTTTTCTTTTGTCTAGAGGCTGCTGCGTTGGGGAAAAGTGTTATGGAAAGAACATCTGGCTTAATACATATCATCACTTATGGATTCTTCAATGACAAGTCACGATTTTTTTGATATTTATCAGTTATCTCAAAATGAATGGATTTGTCTTTTTGTTCTTGTAACATGCTTGTGACTCAGTTTAGTGACAGAACTTCTTTGAAATGAGTTATGGGCCTTTTCTTTTTAGTTCATTGTTTAGGATGTAGGAGCATTTGTCTAATAATAATAACAATAGGGAGTTTTATTGTTTTCAGAACTTTTGGTTTTGAATTTGTAATAAGTGGTGGAGCATATACGCCTTTTTGTTGCAATGAGAGAAGTAATAAAAAATTGATGTCTGTTGGTTTGGTTGGTATGTGCCTTTGATATTTCTGTTTGTGTTACTCTGTTCTTTGATGATATATAGACTTCTAATGCTTAAGATGGGATCTATACTTAACTAGATATGGGATACAGCTGGCCAAGAAAGATTTCAAAGTCTTGGGGTTGCTTTTTACCGTGGTGCTGATTGCTGTGTTCTTGTCTATGACGTCAATGTGATGAAATCTTTCGACAATCTTAACAATTGGAGGGAAGAGTTTTTACATCAGGTATTCTGGTCATTGTATGTGTATGATTGCTGTGTTATTGTCTATGATGTCAATGTTTGGTATTCCTTTGTCTTCTTAGATCTCTCATCCTTCTATTTATCCACACTAATTTTTTATGTTTTGCTTTAAATTTAGAATTCAAGTTTATGTAAAAATGATTCCACCAAGGTACAATCAATTTATCATATCTTGACTGGCTTTTTAGATCCAAATAATAGCTTAGCTGAAATTCTTTCTTTTTTACTGTCCCCTCAAATCCAAACAAGCATGGTTCATTAATGCTAATATTATTTTGTCTATTTATTTATGCAAGAAATAACATTGTCCTGCTCTGACCAGACCTTTTAATGACATTTACCATGTTTTGCATTTACAACGCTATATATCTAGTTATTTGCAACCCCCCTCTTTGTTCCGTATTGGAAGAATTGAATTAGGACTTTATCTTTGAATTCTATGGTATCTACTATTTTGTTTCTAAATTAGTTTGTAAGGATTATAGTTTATCTTTATTACAGTTTTATTTAATCTTTATCTCTGTAACCTCACTATATAAATTGAGTGTGAAGTATTAAGGGGAAAATACAATTTTAACTTCAATTTTTTAACATGGCATTAGAGTATGTTAAATCATACTTCTGCTGTTTCTGATTTTCTAGCTAACTATCATGTATAACATGTGATTTCTGTTTACCATTTACCATCGTGTATAACACATGATTTTTGTGTATTGTCTTTTGTCATGGATAACCATGATTTCTATCTACCATCAATTTCTCAGGAACAGCCATGATATCTGGCTTTGTCTAATTTTCTGGTTGTTTGTTTAGCTGTCTATAATTTTTTCCATCATGTATGACTCATGATCTTTGTCTGGTTATCTATGGATCTTGGGCTGTCTGCTACCTCTAATACTTGATTTCTGATTGGCTATCTATTTGTTTTAATTTGGTCATCCAAGTTGAACATTCCAATGCCACTCCTCATATTCAACTTTAGGGGATGCGTTGGACGAATTAGAATAGGATATCTTTAAATTTCATAGCATGTACTATTTTGTTTATGGATTAGTTTTTTAGTACTTTAATTTATCTATAATAGAGTTCTATTTTTCTCTATGTAATAAATTGAGCATGAAGTCTTTTCAATTAAGGGAAAATACCAATTTTATTCCCCCAATTTCTTGACATTGAATATGAAAAAAAAAAAAAAGAAGTAAGCTTAATTACCCAGAATAAGGGCAAAGTATGCGGGGGTGAACTGTTCTAATTTCAAATTATGGCTTTTCATTTTTTTTTTCCATCTTGTGGTGTTGTGGATAAGAGTATAAAGCTGGTCGTTAACCAGGGTGCTGAATAATTGCCTCATCAAAAAGTTTAAATTGATAGAGATGTGTATAATTTGATATTTAGTAGTTTTAATTGCTTCAACATGACTCCTCACAAGTAGGCATATTCTTTTTGACTAGCATATGAAATTTGAACCTAGGATTTTATTTGGTTTGACTCTGATGCCATGTTGAACGAGCACTTCTCTAAAGGTTTAAATTGATAAGGAGGTGTTTCGTTTTATTTTTCATTGGTTTAGGTGTTTTAAATCAAGTTATTTGCTTCATTAGTGCAACCGGAAAGTTTTCAAGACCTCTTGGCAAATGTTCTTAATATTTTTTTAAATTTATGCACCCTTGTTGAATTGAATTGGCTACCATGCGTTTTAACATCATCAATGAAGAAAGATTTATCATCCTTGCGTCGTCTGTACTCTCTCATATGATTGGAAAAATGAAGAATTATATGATACAGGAATTCCATTGCAGGCTAGCCCATCAGATCCTGAAAATTTCCCATTCATTTTGATTGGCAACAAGGTTGATGTGGATGGTGGAAATAGTAGAGTGGTAATCTCCTCTCTGTGCATTTTTTCATGCTTTCATACTCATCTTTGTCCTATTTTGTCCCCCCCCCCCCCCCCCCGCGCTCTTTGTGTGTGTGTCTCTCATTTTTATGCTTGATTTTACCTATCTTGTTTTCCCCCCTTTGTCTCCCTGTGGAGTTCATTTGGAGTCAATTTTACAAGGTGGTCTGTCAGTGTGTGTCTCTTCCATGGACTCTGATGATCTTCAGCATTCTTTTTACGAAATATATTTTTTTGTGTAACTCAATTATATTTAGCTTTAAACTCAAATAATGCTTCGGGGTTGCATTTGGACTGTCTGTATTGAGGCCCATGCATTTGGACTGTCTGTATAGGGATGAACATTTTCAGCTCTGTTGTACTATACACTAATAATGCATGTCAGTATACATATGAAATAACAGTAGTAGTAGTAGTATGCCAGTTTCTCTTGAAATGTCTGCCCTTTGTGTCTGTTTCTGGTGGCTTCTTCCTATCAGTGGGGAAGGGTGCATTTACTTTGCTCACTTTGCCTCAGGTATCTGAAAAGAAGGCTAAGGCATGGTGTGCCTCAAAAGGGAACATTCCTTACTTTGAGACTTCTGCCAAGGAAGGCACCAATGTTGAAGAAGCTTTTCAGGTCATTGCTAAGAATGCCTTAAAGAGTGGAGAAGAAGAAGAAATGTGAGTAGAAGATCCCAAGCGTACTTATTTGAATTTTGTTTCAAATAAATTTGCTTGCAGCGTGCACCAATATTGCATATGCTGGTTTCTTGAGAATCTTCTCTTGTGATGGGTTTTCACTTGATATCATTTGCTGTGCTACACTTTTACATATAAATTTGATGGATGCAATAACATATGATTTGTTTGTGTGTGTATACATATTTAATTTGTTTTTCTTGAAGCCTTGGAATTAGTTCCTCCTGTTAGTTCTCTAAATTATCACTGTATATCAGCACTTTTATCATCTTTTACTGTTTCTAGTTGCCTTAGTGCCAGCTAACTGTTGTTTTGTTTTGCATGCTCGTCAGATACTTTTCATTTGTATTGGTTTTTGAAGTTGATTTTGATGTTTTAAAGCTGTTAAAAAAGTCTTGTTCTTTAAAATTAGATGTGTGTGTATATAGATGATTATGGGTGTTTAATTGGTATAATACTAATCTTATTATTCTTATTAAACATTTTTCTTTGAAATATTCTTCACGTTGAAAAAGATACCTGCCGGACACGATTGATGTTGCTAGTAGCAGTCAGCAAAGGTCAACTGGATGTGAATGTTGAACAGAGATATCTACAAGCTTTTGTGGAGTGTGCCAAGAACAAATAATCTTTCTCATGTTTCTTGTATTCCAAGTCGACACCTCTGCACCATGTGCCTGTACTGTGAGCAAATTCATTTCCTTATTTGTTGAATGGTTGCTTGGTCACTTCCTGTGTATACCTTTCTGACCTGAAAAGCTACCTGTCTGTGCATCATTAGTCTTTGCTAAATTGCATGAAACTATTTCTGTTTCATCACTCCTTGTCACATTCTGTATTTCTAAGATTTGTTCATCTTCAATAAAGTGCCATTATATCTTCAACTACCGCGTGTTGAAAGAAATAAAACCTAGTAACTTGGTACCCATGGTTTGATTGTGCTCTGAACGATTTGGTTCTACTGGTCTTGATGCCTATAAACTGTCCAAATGTTCCACAGCAAAACCAGACACAAAGTAGGCTGGGTTTAACGCAGATAGGACCTTGTATCATGATGATATATTTACAATTTCTATTTTTATACTGCTTATATTAACTGCAAACTGCAGTTTGAGCTGTGGAGCTACAAGCTTTATGATGCTATGGAATTGGGCTATTTCATCTCACTTGATAGTAGATCAATGTGTGGATATGTCTATTACCGTCACTGGTGAGAATTCCACATGTTTTACTCTTAAGGTGCAATTAGATTGATAACTCTGTCCTGTACACTGGTTTTGAAAGATATGGTGAGAAAATTTCAGATGTAAATAATTGAAATTTGGGTGTGATTGGACGAGTTTTGTTAAAAAATAAAACATAATATGATATATGAAAACAATGATTGTTCTGTGATCGGAAAGTAGATATTGTGTCTTTTTGATATTGATATGATATATTGTTATAATAAAATATTGATAGTGGGTGCTTCTTTGGCTGAAAAGACAAAATTCGGCATTCGGTAGGTACTTAAAATTTTAACGCTTGTTACAATTTTGTTGTTTAATTAATTTTTATTTTTTTTAATATAAGATTGTGATAAATATCAGACTTTTAAACACTAATTGTATTTTCATTGGATTTAGGATTTACAAGGGACAAATAAATGGTGGAATAAGAAATCCAAACAATATATTTTACACAACTCACCTTTCACACCCTAACACCCTTCAGCACAATTATAAAATAATAATGGGAATCCAAGAGATTTCAGCACCAAGCCTGGTGGCATATCATACCATTCATGCCTTTCCCTTGTACTGTTCTCTGTTGCCATTGCCAAGAAATCAAAAGCCAGGGTCCTTCCCTGTTTGTCATTTCTTTCAAGCAGTATCATTTAGTTTGGGTTCCTTCCACTACTTTGATGCAGTTAGTATCATGCATCTCAGTCATACGGTCTGTTCTCACTTGCTTTATGATTCCATGAATGAGTGTGACGTCAGACATCTGTTTTTATCTCACAGCGCAAACGTATTGTTGTTAATATCTTATCGTCTAATTAGTTGGATGCAATGAAATTTTGTGTTCTATATTTGCTATAGCAATCGCTGTAATTTACTGTTATTGTATTATATATCAGTGGTAGAACAAACAACCATGAGCCTTTTTTGAAACAAACTTTCAAGAAAGAGACTAATTTCAACCCATTAAGCTAAACAAAACCCCTTTTATAATTATATCATAATTATTGTGGTATATAGTTGATTTACTAAAGAAAGCCATATCTATCAAACTTATTTCATGTCACCACCCTAACATTGACATCTCCTCTTGACATGCAAATTAAATTGACGCGTGCCTCTCTTCAGGGATACGTGCACTTCTTAATGTGTGCGCTACCATTTTTCTATTATTTTCAATGTACATATATATTGTGAAATATCGAGTGCGCACGAATTAACCATCTTGTGATACCCATAAAAGCAACTTATCTTTCCACACATTGGAAACCCTAAGCTCCTAGTGTCCATATGAATAAATTCTTTGCTATGCCATGGTGAAGGAATAATATGACTATAAGGTGCACACAGTTTCCGTAAGCAATATTTGAAGGGTGTTTAGATGAATTTATTAGTTTTTCAAAATATCTTAGATAACCTATGACATTCCTAGCACTCATTGAACTACTACTTTGCCAAACAAGCACTACCATTGTTTATTTAACATAAATTTATATTTAAATAAGAGGAGCAATTCAATTAGAGTTTACTTGACTTCACTTTGATCGAGTAACTTGATCCTCATCATCTCTTCTTTTAATTTTCTCGAGCTAGGAGATGCATTTAGGATGCCATGGAATGGGGCAATTTCATGTCACTTTGCTGTAGATTATTGTATATCTTTGGACAGAACAAAAGCTCTCAAAAAAAACAAACAAATAAATAAAATTGATTGTTAAATTTTGCTGAATGCATCTTCTTATCAGGAGACAGGAAAACCATTTTCATTATTCAAACAAAAAATGCTGCTGTTTTTCATGTAATTGTCAACATCCACGGCTTGACATACCATGAACTATATGCCATTCTCTTTTCTCAAAATCTAATGTTTGGACTACAATTCTTGCTGCTAAAGAGAAAACAACCAAATCCCATTGTTGCAGTCCAATTTGATACACATATAAGGCCACACGCATAACAACATAATTCATTTGAGTGCATAATTTAGTCACACATCACAATATCATGTAGTAATATGTCCATTACCAAGTTCATCCACACAACACACTAGACCTTATTCAGGAAATTATTGCAGATATACAATACATCTGTTGCATCTTTTCTAGTTCTGATAGACGGATATATTCTCTCCAACAGTATCGTGGTTGCAGGCTAAGATGTTGGCATGAGCTCAACGTCTTTGGTGTAAGATTTCTTGTCTTTAGGTCTGACATCATCAGTATAAGTTGTGGTGCTAGGCCTTGGCTCAAAGTCTTTTACGAAAGATTTCTCATGTTTAGGCTTGACATCAATGGTATAAGCTAACATGCTAAGGCTTGGCTCAAAGTTTTTCATAGAAGATTTCTCATGTTTAGGCTTGACATCGTTTGTATAAGTTGGGATGCTAGGCCTTGACTCAAAATCTCTCACAAAGGATTTCTGGTGTTTAAACTTGACATCGTCTGTGTAGGCTGTGACGCTAGGCCTTGGCTCAAAGTCTTTCACAGAAGATTTCTTGTGTTTAGGCTCGACATCGTCTGTGTAAGCTGTGACGCTAGGCCTTGGCTCAAAGTCTCTCACAAAAGATTCCTCGTGTTTAGGTTTGACATTGCCTGTATAAGCTGAGACGCTAGGCCTTGGTTCAAAGTTTCTCACAAAAGATTTCTCGTGTTTAGGTTTGACATCATCCGAATAAGCTGAGACGCTAGGCCTTGGTTCAAAGTCTCTCACAAAAAATTTCTCGTATTTAGGCTTTACATTGTTGGTGTAAACTGTGGCACTTGGTCTTGGCTCGAAGTCTCTCACAAAAGATTTCTCGTGTTGACGCTTGACATCGTTGCTGTAAATTGTGGCACTTGGCCTTGGCTCGAAGTCTCTCACGAATAGATTCTTGTCTTGAGGTTTGAGATCATCAACACGAGCTGTTGTGACACTGGTTCTTGGCT
The DNA here is from genome assembly GCA_019155195.1 of Avicennia marina. NCBI lineage: Eukaryota > Viridiplantae > Streptophyta > Magnoliopsida > Lamiales > Acanthaceae > Avicennia > Avicennia marina. The sequence continues at coordinate 863,781 of JACDXK010000032.1, forward strand.
CAACCTTCTCTGTTAAAGATTGTTTGGCATGAAATTGCTCAGAAGAGGTGTGACAGTCACTCTTTCTGTTGGGGACAGATGCCACTTCATCAAGTTGAGGTTCTTTTCTTGCACTGACGCAGCCTGCCAACTGCGTGCATGTAATAGAAACCTAGTGATTAGAACATAAGCCTACAGTTGAACTCGAGAATTGATGATCAGAATGCAGCATAAATAACAAAACTACAAGCAATTATGAATATAGATCTGTAGATGTCTTCCCAACTCCAACGGCTGTCAGGTTAGGAAAGTGAAATGAGGACACAAAGGTGGGATGGAAACGTAGTGAGGTGTGATTGATTTGGTGTGTGATGCATACCAGAGCAAGAGAGAAAAGGCCTGCCAGAATGTAAAGGGACCTCATTTCTTTCAACACAGAGAATCAATTTGTGTATTGGAGTGCTTCTGAACTGCAAATACCTGATATTTATAGCAAGAAAACATAGCCAAGGAGAGGAAAAAATATACATATAAGAGCACAAGTTAGCTAATGGCTAATGGCCCATGTTGCAATTCACTACAAGATATAATCACCAGATAATGGCATGAATAAGACAAGGAATCTAATTTGGGATATCTTTCTTTATCTTTTAAATATTGGAAAAATGCAAATTTATTTTTCATCTCATGGGGTTTGAGTCATTTATGCAGTGATGGCTCAGTCAGTTACGAGCAGAATATTTTGTGCTGTTCCTATGAAAATTTGAATGATAACCAAGAAAATATATTTACTTGTAGTTTTCTTTTTACATTCGATGACTGTTTATTAGTAGGAGACATCCTAGATAAAATCCTTTCAGCAATTGAAGGATAAAACAGATCACTTTAGTTGCACCAACAAGACCAACTGAGGCTTACAGATTATTTATTTGTACAAAGCTACAACACAGGTAAAATAAATTAGTAAAATTTGCACTGGATTTATTTATAAATTATAAAATTATTTATTTTAATTAATAAAAAATTATTTAATATTAGAAAGTACAAGGAATATTTAAAATAATAAAATAAAGTGATATCAAGAGAATATGAAAAAAAAATTGATAGAAACCACAAATGGAAAAAGTTAAAAGGAAAAAGAAAAAGAAATAGAAAGAAAGAGAAAATTTTGTCATTTTATATTGCGCAGAAATATATAAAATAAAAGTGAGAGATCAAAAGATAAAATTTTACAGAACACATATAAATATAAATTATAAATTGCACGAAAAAAGAGAAGAAAATAATAAAATTAATAAATAAATTTAACATAAAAATAGTCACATGTATTCACTTTTTTCAACAAAAAGTAATAATATAGTATGGGAATTGAGAATACACACACAACCACGCGAGAAACAACGTCAGGCTTTCAAGTGATTGCAATAGTTAGAAAAATACAATTGAAAATCTATATTATATTATTAAACTTTAAGACTTATACAATGTAAATCTACCCTGTTGCTCTTAATATATACTAGTAATTTTGACCGCATGTTATTTGTGCTAATTAAATTTATATGATACTGAATCTATATATTATTGTTTAATTTATTTTAATGCCGTACACATTGATAGATTCATGACCTACATCAACAAAAACACCTAAATTTCCAGATCATCATGCTATTGCTGATTGGACAAGTATATTAATACAGGTGGCTGAACTTTCACCTGGATTTCGCATCTTCACACACAAATTCATAATATATCTTATTGATCCGTAACATATTTTATTGCAAGGGCAAGTGATCATCACAAGCAAACAAAGAAAGGTTCATGAAAAGTCGTGCTTATGATGAAGATGGCTATGGAGAAGGCTAATTTTCATGCATATGCATCACACCAATCATTTCATTAAATTAATCAAAATCAAGGGATCAAAATGCAATGGAATTACAAGTTGGCAACCCATCTGGCACATGCTAATCAACAATGCATGTCATGACTGACATGAAATGAAGGCGGCTTTGATCGTGAACGGTACAGAATTAGTAAAATAAGCACCTTGATTACTCCATGGCTGACATCATCACGAGGTGACAAGATTTGTGAATTTTTCGAAAGATTTGCTAAAATTATTCAACATATATTTTCTTGAATGCTAATACAATGATTTACTCTAAAAATTTTAAGATTTGAATATGTTATCGAAAAATTTTTATTCAATTTCAAATATAAATTTTTTTATCTCATTTTTTTGTCACTAATTAAAAATATTTTAATCGTTATATTTATTTAATATCAAATCAATACATATCTTTATAATTTTTTATCCATATTCATTTTTTTAATTATTCTATAAACTTATATAATATCATATCATTCAATAATTATGACACATTAAATGTATATAAATATAATTTTCTTATTTATTTAAATCTTACAAACTAAAGATAATTTTCCAACTTCAATTTCCCAAATTTTCTTTCCCGATATCTTAATTGAGAAACGAACATCCACATTTTCCTGCCAAAAACATGGAAGGCATTCAAAGAGTGCCTTGATGGATGTAAATTAACATGTATTTTTTAGTCTCTTGCTTTTGTCACTTTGATTCTCGATGATGCTTGATCAAAATCGGTCTCCAAAATTCATCCATTATTCCTCACTGAACACCTTTTATTTTTCAATTAATGGCAGCATTACTTTTCTATTATTTTGGCCTCTAATTACGGGGAAATTGGGGTGGGAGGTTGCATAAAATTAGAGGAAATATAGAAATAGGGAGAAGTTTTATGTCTTTTTATTTCTCTCATGGCTATGTAACGGGGGTAACGAGTTAGGTTGAAGGATTGAGTAGGCAACCTACTAATTCAAATTTGACCTGTTTATTTTTGTGGGTCAAAAAATCTGAATTGTTATTTTTGTTGATCACTTAAACCTAATCCGTTAACCCGTTAGTTAAAAACAAATTATTTTTACTTTATGAGATTGAGTATTATCAAAGAAAATTTTGTATGCCAATCAAAATTTACAAATTTTATCATATAAAATTAGGAAAGTATTATTAATCATTTTACATCAACGGCCAAATGTATTTGTTTTTAAATTATGTTTAACTATTAATAACAGACTAAGTATTTTAGGTTTAGTTTAACTAATATTAAAAACTTGAATTTTTAAATATTTACTATTTTATCATTTAATTTTATTTAGGTCAGTTTTCCTTTTCTACTTGTATAAATATTTATTAAATTATTTTAAATATATTGGTGGGTTTACGGGGGTTGTGGGTCAATCCGTTAGATAATTTGAAATTGACCTATTTTTTATTTCAATTTCGTGAGTTCAACTTAATTTTGACTCAGACAAAAATTTGACACAAATCCGTTAATTTTGTATTAGATTCAAATTGTATTTTCTATTTGTGTCAGAATTGACGCCTTAAACACACGGTCTCACATAGAGTCATTCGGACTCTAGAAATGGTCTCTCTAATGTAATAATACTTTTGTATAAAAATGAAATACTTGGTTTATTTCTTTGTGGATGTAGGCCAAAACGGCCAATTACGTAAATTTAGCACTCTTGATTTTATTTTCTTGATTACGTTTATAGGTGATTCAAAAATAAAGGAATCTCTGGATTCTAATTAACTTCTTGCATATTTCAAATTCTTCTATGATGCAACATTAGAACCATATATGTACTTACCTCATAAAAAAAGTAATAAAATTGAAAAAATCTCTTAGACACTATCCCATATATATAACGTAGTTCCTTCAATAATTGTATTCTTCTACACTTTCACACAAGAATTTGATTAACGAGGGAAAAGAAAAACTCCTAGAAATTTCGATTTACTCAACAATACCATAGTTGAAATTTTTTATTTTGAACTAGACAGGTTAGGCTGATGGTGGATTCTGGGCCTGAATGGGCCATCCAGCCCAAACTCTTATTGGGCTTGAATATTGTTGGCAAAATTGTTCTTGATGAAACGTGTTTCCAACGAAAAATGTGTTTATTAATGTCTTAATCACAAAATTCAAAGTTAGTAATTATTCGGACAAATTACAGCACAACATACTCCAACTAATGCATTGAGATGGAAAAATAGGTTGCTTCATCGAGTGAGTGTCAAATATTTAAAACACAAAGTTCAAACTACATACCAGACTCAACTTTGAACCTTCCCTTTGTCTTCTTGATGATGAGATGGAGATTATCTATAAAACTAGCTTCATTATATATTGTTCTGTTTATTAGTAATGTGTGATAACAAAATGTTCCAAACCAGCGTCATCAATTGCATGTTTCTGAACCATTTTGAAGAAATAACAGCTGATTTACGGCAGCTGATGGATGCAGAGTCGTGCTTGAGGATTCGTAGCTATCATGTAATATGCATACTAGAAAAATTGACGCACTCTATAAAATTATTGTAATTTTAGTAATATAAATGATAGTATATAGAATTAAACAAAAAAAAAAAAAGTTAAAATAAGAAAACAAAGAAAGATTAAAAGAAACTGGAAGCGAAACTTTAATTAGAAAGAAAGTACAAATAAAGATTAATTGAAAGAAAAAATGGAGATATAAAGGATTGAAAAGAACAAAATAAATTGAAATAAGATAAATTTGTGATTTGTGTAACTAAAAGTGGTAAATATGTAATTTTACTTTATACTCTACCAAAATGGGTTTAGACATTTAATTAACAATATTGTGTGTGTGTGTGTGTGTGTGTGTGTGTATCATTAACACTAAAGAACCTATATGAAATACTTGAACACATTTCACGGTGTGATTGTGTTGAATAATTCAACTCTTGGGAAATACATGTGCATCAGGTTATGAAGCCTAATTAAAGAACAGTTTTGTTGTGAATCTTGGGGCTCTTACTGCAACCAACCTCAGATTCTAAGTAAATTTTGTTTCAATCTCTACTCTGCACTCAAAACTAACAAAAATAATAATTCATCATAACATGTATATGAGTTCTGAAATAACAATCAATCATACTGATAGCTACAAACATAGCTCTCCAGAGTTCAAACAGCAAAATCTTTACACACAAAAGTACGGATCACGCTATATTAATGAACAACCATACTCCAGTTTATATTCGTAACAACATACTGACTCATAACTAAAAGGGACAAATTTAAACTATCTAAACAGGCGATATTATTAGTCTAACTGGATAAATAAAATACTAGCAACTGCTTATGCCACTCAAAGTGTCCCGTATACTAATAATCCATCCTTTTCAAGGGTTTGGTTTCTCAGAATGAACATGATGATGGCTGTGATATATTATGACATTAGGCTTGGTGCCAAAATTCCTAGTGAAATGATGTGTTCCCATGTTGGAATCTGAGGCTGGATTCTGATGGAAAAGATCCTTGATTGCTCTAGGCATGGGCTCGCCCTTCATCACGCTCTTCCAGTACTCTCCTGGATCCTTTCTTGCATCTGCCACACAGACAACCTGAGCAAGAAATTTTGTCACAAAAACAGCAATAAATCATGTAGGGATAATTAGTTAGAGACATGGGGTTGCAGAGGAAGGTTACCAGGACAAGAGAGAGGAGGAAAAAGGCCATGGGAGATCTCAACATTTCCATCTTCAGACACTAGTTGGTGGTGTGCTTCTCCTGTTAACTGTTCGACCTCTGACTCGGTATTTATAGAGAAAAGTTGTCTGCAATAAAAGATTTGTTCGTGGGAGAGGAGATGATCATTCAGTAGTCAACTCTCCACGTTATGAGGCTATGGACCTTCAGTGTTCAGAAATTGACGGATTGTGCGATGAACGGGTGAGTGCTGTAAGGTGTTCGGTTTAGTGGATCCTACACCACCGCACCGGCACAAGGAGAGACCACCACACATGCACAAGGAGAGAGTGACATGTGTCATCTGGCTCATTTTTCAATGTTTTTTTTTTTTTTTAAAATATCTTCGGCCTTTTGTCTCTTTGATTTTCTATTCTCTTGTTTCTTTTTCAAATTTTATTTTTCATTTCTATATTCTTCTCCACTTCGATATATATATATATATATATATTTAAAAAAAAAAGTGTATTTGTGGTTTTACATTTTTACTTATTTCTTTGTTTTTCCCTTTTTAAATTTTCAGTCAATTCTCAATTTATTCTATTAATTTTCCTCTTTTCTTAATAGACTTTTATTAATAGCATACATGCATATATCTTTATGTTTGATTTAAAGAGTATACGGTTTTGGGATTTTATTCATTTTTTCATTGTTTTGTGAAGAATTTCTTGAAATAATAAATATAAGCAACAAGGAACGACTTAAAGAAATGGGAAAAAATATAGAAATGCAAAGAACACAAAGAAAACATAAAGGAAAAGATAAGAAACATAGAAGAAGAAGATTAGAACTAAATTTAGAATATTAAGAAAAACACAAATGGATTTAAGAAATAATTTGCAAAAAAAAAAAATAAACAGAAAATGAAAAGAGACAGAATGAGAAAGGGCAAAAAAGGTAGAGACAAATGTCAAGAGTTTCTTCTAGAGAGAAGCAACAACTAAACCATATAGTATTGCATATGCATTACTATTCATTGAGTCTGGTGCATGTCACAGCAACAACCAGATATACATATGTATGCAAACAAAAATTCTATGTAAATTTCACTAAAGTTTATCCACTGCATTAATTTTTTAATGGACCATTGTTTGAATTATGGAATCATCAATTATTGAACGGTGTGGCAGCCGACTTCAAGCAATTTGATTATAATTCAATTTGTGATGATTAGAAGGAGCAAGTTCATAATCCTTGGTTATGACAAATAATTTGTTGGACAATATTCAACGCAATTACTACAGAAATATATATAGATTTCAAAATCAATGCCGTAATTGAGTAGTTGTTCCTTTTGAATATTAGTGTGCAATTTTCAATGTACAACGGTTGGGTTTATAGGATATGGACAAGCACATACTTCACATACAATGCATTTATCAAATTTAAAGTGGATTTGACCTCGAAAACAATCGAAAGTTGTAATATAATTAGCAAAATAAACACTTATTTTAAGCCTCTTGCCAATTGTATATTAGTTGAGAATTAAAAAGAATAAAAGTTTAAGAAACTCAAGTTTATTTTTTTTAGTTAAGTTTAATGCCCTTTCATGTTCTAGATGGGCCTCAAATGCTTTGACTTCAATTCTATGAACTCAAATAATTTTGCATATGAAACCTGTCAAGAAAATTTAGTTAAACCCTTCGACCATGTTTGGATGCTAGCATCCACAAATTTTCACCAATTATAATTTACACTTCTAAGCATATTATCAAATAAAATAATCGTACTTTTGCAATACTCTTGAAAATTTTCATGTCAATTTTTCTCCAATCATAATTCAAATCCAAACAAACCGTTTATTTTTGTGAGTGATCTATATTTATACTAGTAAAATTTGCACACTTTATGCATTTGTCTATAAATTATAAAATTATTATATTTAATTAATTAAAATAAAATTATTTAATATTAAAAAGTATAAAGAATATTTGAAATAATCAAATAAAGAAATATCAGGAGAATTCAAAAAGTAAAAAGCAGAAATTTGAAAGAAAAACAAATAAAAATTAAAAGAAAATTTTATAACTTTACATAGTGAAAAAAATATTTAAAATAAAAAATGATGAAAGATAAAAGAATTTAAAAATGATAATATTAAAGAGAATATATAAATATAAATTGTAAGTTAGGTGAAAAGAGTGAAAAAATTATTGAAAAAATAAAAGTATTTAACATCATAATAGTTACCTAAATCCACTTTATGTATTAAAATAATAATATAATATAGATATATATATACAATATTTGCCCCAACGGAAAATAAAATAAATATCAAAACGGGAGGTGGGGCAAAAATATCATATATATATATATATATATATATATAGTAACACGAACATTTAAAAGCACCAACTAATTTGTATATTTAAGCTTGACAAACACACATATTAGTCAACCAGGCTTCAACCATTAGAGATGTTCTTTTTTATCATCAACATGCAAGGTGTCTCTTGATGCAGAATTTCATGTTGATGGAAGATCACTCTATTGAAAAATCTAACTTATCACATAAGGAAAAAATATGTGTGTGTGTGTGTGTGTTTTCACCAGCCACAACCACCTCATTTGCAGCCAAATAAAAAATAAAAATATATTGGGGAGAAAGTTGAGTTGTAAAACTGAATTGCAAAGAAGTCAAATTTCTGGAAGTGTCCAAACTCTACGTCTCATATAAAATATTATCTTCATTAGTTCGTAGATTCATGAGTTCTGAACAGACGCGTATACACAAATTACAATATGAGTTAATTAATGTAAAAAAAAATTAAAAAGGGGGGCATAAATCGACTTCAAGATTTTCTGGTTAAAGGTTAACACCTTGAAAAGTCATGTTCACTTTAAGTAATTAGTTTGAATAAATTATTTTATTAAATTTAAATTTAGAGTCTTTGATAAAAAAAAAAATAAGTTTAGTATAAAATAATTAAAATAATAGATGATTAATTCTTCACAATACATGTCATAAATTAATCTTATAAAATAATCTTAATAGGTGTTAAAAATGACAAATGAACCCCCAACACATTCAAGCTATCAATCATGGAGGTCAGTAATTAATGTGTAGATTTAATTTTATAATTAGTGGGTCACAATTCTTGCAGGTGGAATGGAGATTTTCAGTGGGTTGACAAATATAAAAAGCAGTTTTCCATGGCCCCTGAAAGATAGAAGCTGATGAGCATAGCATATGTCCATTAGTCTCATCTTTCCCATATTCCACTATATGGTCGTCTTAAATTAGTCTAAGTCTAAAAAAGTTGGTTATGTTTGTTTTTCTAATTTTCTCCTCCTCTTAACATGTATTATAATTATTATATTTTTCCAATTTAATTTATCTAATTCCTTTCTTTTTTTCTATAATTATTAAAAAAAATACATTTTAAAGCTTACTCAAAAATAAAAATAAACATAGCCTAACCCTATCAGAACAATGTGAGATCGAGATGAGCATTTAGAACGACTCTGAGACTAAGTAGTAACAACTCAAAAAATCCATTCTAATTTGATTTCAAAGAATAGTGAAATTTGTTTAATGAAAAACTGTCCTAAATCTTGGAACGGTTAAACTTGACGTCCCAAAATCGAGCTAATTAAGGCCAAAAATGAAAATCAATCTAAGACAACTCTCTAAAATCGTCCTTTGATGTTGGGACAGGTTTATGATATATATATATATATATATATATATATTATCGAATCGGATCTTGATAGTTTAAAGAGTTTCAATCCCAAAAAAAGAAAAGAAAAAAGTGGTGTAAGCACAACCCAAACTGCTATGCTAACCTATCCAAAATCATAGTGGTGTGCACTAGATTGCATGCTTCAACTTTTTTACTTCACCTTTGATGCATTTTGTCTCTTTATAGTTATTATTAATTTTTTAATCACACAAATGTACTTGCCCAGTACTCCTAATCAAGAATTTAGAATAACTTTTTTAAAGAATTATTTATATATAATAATGCACAAGAACTAAAATAAATCGAAGTTTAATTATAGAATTAATTAATCTTCATGTTCTATATCTAGCCCACGCACCTATAGTTTTTCTATTGAACTTTGGATCCTAATCCTTTTCCAAAGATTTAAAAATGGGTTTGCATTGTCCTACTCAATAGTGGCACCTCATTAAATTGCCAAACTCATTTAAATACTAAAAGCACAATCTGCAAAAGATCATTTGACATCCAAAAAAATTTCATGGTACGTGCCCATCTCTGTTGCTGATGGCCCCATCATGTTGTGAGAAGCAATTAAATGGGAAAAATTAAAGGACTTTTTTCAAAAAAGAAAAAGATAATAAGAGCTGTGATTAGATGAGGTGTTTGTCTATGAAAAATTGATTTTATGAGATCGAAGAAAATAAATTTTTAGGAGTAAATAGTAATGTGTTATGCATGATTGGATCGGATGAGATTTGCTAAAAAAACATAATAATATAATGATAATGTTTTTATAGCAAAATAATGACCAGTGTTTTAGCTTATCGTAAGAATGATATAATATGTAAATAGAATAAAATATTGTTAATAAAAGCACAATTATTATAATATAAAGAGTAAGTTTGGATTTTTATGGGTGGATAGGGTGTTTTTTTTTTTTGAAATCCTACTCAACCACCCCCACACTCACTCACTTAGCAACAGAGTTTGAACTCTTGACCTTTTAAACGAGAGATTGAAGTTATAACCATTACTTCACACACATACACACTCGGGTAGGGTTTTGGACTTTTTTGGGGTAAAAAAATAGTATGAAGAAATGGACCAAACTTTGCAAAGCACAATGCAATGATATAAAAACGATAGCATTGAGTGACCAAGCATACGCATCCATAGGTTTCCATAAAAAGCATGTTGGGATCGATGTGCCTTAATTATGGTGGAGATATACTTCTCATAGTCAAAAATAAGTTGTCTCGTAGTTGTTAGTTGTGAATTATTATTGTGCCTCGTCCGGAGGACTTTAGGTATAAGTAACATCATCCTATGACAAATAATGACAAAATTCGTTCTTACTTTGCATTGTTTTGGTTACGTGTTAAAAGGGTTTGTATATGTCTCGAGTTGTCCACTAATACAAGGTTTCTGTGGGGCAAATAAGCCCAAATGTCATTCTCCTAAAATTAAGAACCTAAAACCCAATAAATAGTGGGGCAAGAAAAAGATAGCCATTGAGCTGTTATGCGTTGAGTCATTGATTTTCATATATTAGTAGGATAAGGTTTTTTCTTTGGAGCTTATGGGCACGAATTCAAGAGTGCAGTTGCATGATCTTGATATTTTGACTACTAGAAAATTAAATACTAAATAAATGAATAATATACTTGACCGACAAAGAAATTTGATTAGTTAAATAAAATGACCTAAGCAGAAGACTGATGTTTATGCTTGGCATTTAGCATGAAAGAAATTGAATCTCGTAAAAAATATAATAGTAAAATATGAAGGGCTGTTGAGTTCTCCAACTCAGCAACAAGGACACAAACAATTGGTTAATACCATTGTTGGAAGCGCAGATATATTTACTTAATTAATATTATCATTGACTCATTAGGCCATCAGCATGAAGTTAATTTTTGGTAATCAGATTCCACGGCTATGTTTATTTTTAAATTTTGGTAGGTATTTTTAGGCATTGAGGATATGCTTTTGAGTTTTAAAATTTGAGAACAAAATGCTTTTTTTTTTTTTCATCAAGCTGCATAAAATTCTGTGTAAAGTTTATATCAACCAGCTACGTGTACTGTTCTCTATTGTGGTAATTGTACAAGCACGAGTGTTGATGGAAATATGAGGACATGAGAGATAAAATACAAGTTTTGGGATACAGAAGCATTGATATGGCATCAAGCAGTCATATGTCCTCTTTCCAGTTGTTCAATATTTCAAGTAAATCTCTTCGTACTGAAACAACAACAATGTTGCAAATGCAAATGCTCTGGATGGTTGTCGCTCTGTCCTCGGGCAAGGTGGACATTTCCATGAAAAATTGAATATGAGAGTTGCTGAAACGAGATCCAACTACTGAGTGAGTGTGTGATGCATCTTGTGGGTGAAAAAAAATTTAGAAGAATGCTTCTTTCCAAGAACAAAGGACCATAGGAATATTAGCCAAGAACTTGATCGAGCTGAAAGGGATATGGGCTTTGGAATTAGTTCTCTTAATCTTCATTCCACAATCAGGGTAGAAATCCAGGCAAGCAGTGTATATTTATTGCAAGTGGACCCTCAACTCAATGTCTTGTTATGTTACAATGGCCTCAAAGTTGGGAACAAGAAACCAATGTTCTTCCCCCTCAAAGACCCTCCAACCTTTTCCTCGGTTTTATAGATGCCACATTTAGTGCAAATGCATAGGTAATAACATTTTGATAAATATCACAATTTTAATATTTTATGATTTTTTTTACATTTTTGAATTCGAAATTGTGACATTTGTTCTAATTTCAAACATTCAATGTAAATATATCTGATTTATATTCTAATAAACCCTTTTTCCACTAGGTGCATGTTTGAATAGACTTCTTTTCCAATCCACTCTCCGGACATAATAGGAATATGATTCCATTCCTTGCTTCTCATCCCAACTTCCTTACTCTATTGAACTTTTTGTGAGGTCACGTTTATTTTGTTGGATAAGTTTGATAATTCAAATGATTATTTTACATGACGATGAAATTTGTATGAATTAATGAATCCTTTACAACAGTGATTAGTAAGTTTGACTTTTTAAAACAGCTGTATTTATTTTTCTATTATAGGCTTTGAATGAAAATAATTTAATTAACAATATGAAGTTAAAATAATCATTTAAATGATTCATAAATAATTCTTAATACGTTGATTATTTTTTCATGACTTTCAAGTAGCATTATTTATCTTGTAATTTTATAATTTTATATCGAATCATTATCTAATTAAAAACTTAGTCAATATATATATATATATATATATATGATTAGATTATATAAAATATATTTTATCCCACATCGAGTTGAGGGTTCCAAACAGGCCAAAGCCAGATAGGAAATCTTCACTGTAATTGTGCTAAGTACAATTAGTTAGATATTCGAGTTACGGATTCAGAGTCTTCCAAGTGACACGTAAAATCAAGAAAGGGTAAACAACATTTTATGTTAAAAGGGTAAAAACATGTGTTCTTGTGTTTTAGTGATTTGAATAAAAATTTTAATCTCCAAACCATAATTAGTGGAGAAATATGTGAGAGCTTCAAATACTATGATGTAGAATTGGAAGGAGAAGAGAAAAAGAGAAGAAAAAAGACATGTTGGGCCTGTTGGGCTAATATTAATTAAAAAAAATTAAGCCCAAAATTTTGTTTTATTGGGAGTGAAGGCCTAATTCCTCTCAAATGAAAGCTTATTTTTCAAAGGGTCTGGAATGAATGGAAAAGGCCTTATTTGGAGTGGAACTCAACAAACATTTGACAAAATAATATACAACATAATTTTTTTTATTTCAATTTAAATTCAGGTTTTTCCTTTTTCATACACACACACACACTCACAAATATTTAATATTCAATTATTGCACATGCTTACAATCAACTTAATATTTGTATATTCTGTACTCGCATTTAATTATATATTTTTTAAGATATATATATTATCATATTATTTATGTGTTGTATACATATAATATTCAAATTCAATTAAATTCAAATGTCTACAATTTAAAACCAAGAATAAATTTCATTCACAACAAAAAGTGAGATATAAATTGTTCGGTGACATGGAAATTTCTTTCCATACATTTTTCTTGTGTATCTTTTTCCATATTTGAATATGCAGAATCTGAACCAATATTGATTAATCCTTTTGCTAATTCTTAATTTGTTTTCTTTCTAATTTAGAATTATATATATACGCTGGTAAAATTTGCACTTTATGCGAGACTGCGGATTTATTTATAAATTATAAAATTATTTAATATTAAAAAGTATAATGAATATTTAAGATAATAAAAAAATATCAAAAAATTTTGAAAAAAAAAAGAGAAAAAAGTCGAGAGAAAACACAACTAAAAATACAAAATAAAAAAAAGAAAATTGTGCAAAAATATTAAATAAAACTGATAAAAGATTAAATGAATTTAAAAAATAATAAAATTTGAGAGAATATATAAATATAAATTGTAAATTGAACGAAAGAAAGAAGGAAATGTAAAAAAGAATAGAAGTACTTAACATACAAGTCAAACGTAGAAATGCACTCTACGTTTATTTACCAATTTTAAAACTTAAAAATATACATTCAATTATTATACTTTTTAAATTTTAATTTTTTTTTCTCATTTTTATTTAATTTTTAAGATAAAAAATATATAATAACAAGTACTAAAATTTAAAAACATACATATAAATTTTGTACAAAAACGTCCTGCTGATCATTACCACTTGGGCACTACCTATCGCTCCACGCACGTCCCAATTGCGTCAGGTCGTATAGTGTCTTTGTTTGTACCTTATGTAACTAACTGTAATTAAAAAAAAAAAAAAATTGTTTTTTCAGAAAAAGAGAGAGAGAACTTTATTGTTATAATTTAAATGTAAAACTAATTGAGTTTATGTAAACAAATCACAAAATTACAGGCAACTTGAAATTCCGTGAAATACTCCGCCTTGTGTTTTATTTTCTGTTCCTATGTTCCACTCTGTATTCTATTAATACAAATCTTGTCGCGTATATTATTTTGTATTATAACAAGCAATATAAACATATAATCATCGAATATTTATGAAAATATGGGACGGAAACAATTTGAAAAAGATCTTACTCAAAATAAAGTGAATGTGATAATTATTTTTACATGTTGAATCTTGTTAGGGGTGTTAAAAACATTAAATTTGATTAGGCTCAATAATAATATTTTTAACTCTAATCAAAGTTGAATGTAAATAATTTTTTTAAACTCATCTCATTGTTAGATCTAAATTTTAAATTTTAAACTGAGCTTGAATTTTGTAAAATATCAATAAAATTTGAATAATTACCGAGTCGAGTAATTTTTCAACTTAACAACCCAAAATCCCAATTTAGATATATTTAAATCTCTTAAATTTGACTTCAATCATGCATGTACGCATATCAAAACAAATCTCACCTGTTATCTCTCCCTAAGATAATCCGAAATCTTGGAGGACAAATCATTGTATGTGTATATATTTGTTAGTTGCATATCTACTAATGTATTACTAGTTTATCTATCTATAATTACGTGTACATGCAAAAAAGTTTGATACATAATAGTTTTGTTGGAAAAGACATTGAATAATATCCTAATCATATTTATGTATAGGCAGTAGCAATCAATAAGATGCATTGACCACTTTTCCTCATGTGGACATGCACTGCAAATGCATGTATTTCCAAAACCCAGAATCTCTACGATTCAACTAATATTAATTAATTAATTTAATTTCATCCCTCTCCACATTTTTTCCTTCTCTATTAAGTTGGCCGAAGAGCGATATTTGTTTAACTTTTCTTTAGACTGAAAGTAAATATTTAATTAAATCAGGAAAAGGCAAATGCTACTTCGTTTTTATTTTGAAGTGGTTTTTTTTTTTTTTTCCAACGGGGTGTAAAAATATTGGAGACAGAAAAGTACGGTTGAGATGGTAAAAAGTGGAAATAGACGTAGCCAAGGTTTCCTCCTATTAACACACACACACACACACACACACATGTATGTATGTATGTATGTATGCATAATTAGATCAAGGTATTTGTTTCATTTTTACCCTCTATCCTGGTGTCCTTAATTTTTTTTTTAATTAAACTTAAGAAATATATGTTAATGGAACAGAAATATTTGTTTCATCTTAATTTATTTTGTCTCTCAAATTTTTTCTAAATTCAACTACTTTTGATTTTTTTTTATTATGTATATTTTTCATACTTTAATTTGTAAATAAATTTATTTATATTATTTGAAATTCATTAATTTCATAATTTGTCAACAAATCAACACATGCATGGAGTGGCCTACTCGTACTAGTAGAAATAAAATTAACGAAAGAAGAGGATTTCATCCGATGTACGATTAGTGATATCCAAGAAATAATAGCAAAAAAAGAAAAAGACCCTTTGATTAATTTTGGTGGGAAAGAGAATTTGAATGGCCAAATCAGTTTGATAAGATTCCCAAATACCCAAAAATCAAGAATTAAAACACATTTCTGTTTCATCGTCTCTATCTCCTAACAAACCCTCTCTGCCTCTCCCTCTCCCTCTCCCTCTCCCTCTCCCTCTCACTCTTGTCTTCTTCCCTTTTCCTTCTCTCAACTCTCCCTCTGCCCCTCCCCGCATCTCTTTCGCAAACATGGACGCCAACCACCGCGAAACCTCCGATGAGAGGTGGAAAGACGACGAAGAAAACCACCGCGATATGCTAACCCTTTCCCTGTCCTCCTTTCACTACCCCTCCGCCGCGCCCCCTAGGGAGCCCTCCCCCGCGCCGCCGCCACCACCACCACCGCCGCCACCGCCAGTGCTACCAATGCCGTCTACGCCGCGGCCACCGTATTCGTTACAGGCAGCCGGTCCTTCTCTCTTTCTCAACCAACCTCTTTTCGCCGCCGAGGACGACACAACGCCCGTCCCGCCGGCTGATGGCAGGTCACGTGCGAGGCAGGCGCGGCGGAAGCCTTCTAGAACCATTGGCGAGCACAAGAGCGACACCATCCCGCCACCGTTCGCGTGGGCCACCGACCGGCGCGCCACCGTGCACAGGCTGAGCTACCTGCTGTCCAACCGGATCTCCACCATCAGTGGGCGGGTGCAGTGCAAGAGGTGTGAGCGCCAGTACGAGATGGAGTTTGATCTGGAGCAAAAGTTCAGGGAGATCGCATCGTTCGTCGCCGAGAACAAGGATAGCATGCGCCACCGCGCCCCCAGGGAGTGGCAGTTCCCGACCCTCCCCCGGTGCAGGTACTGCGAGCACGACAACAGCGTCAAGCCCGTCATCTCCGACAAGAAGCGGTCCATTAACTGGCTGTTCATGTTCCTGGGGCAGATGCTGGGCTGCTGCACGCTGGAGCAGCTCAAGTACTTCTGCAAGCACACCAAGAACCACCGCACCGGCGCCAAGAATCGCGTCCTCTATCTGACCTATTTGGGGCTGTGCAAGCAGCTTGAACCAAACGGCCCTTTTGATATATGATTGATATATATTACAAATGGAGTGGATTTATTTAGGTAATTAAATACCCTTAGCTAGTTTGTTGGTTTTCATCATTAACGGATTCTTCAGTGCCATGCATACTGCCGTTTGAGTTTGGTGTTGATGATCTCTATCTAGGGTTTGAGTTGGGACATGTGTAGTCAAGATAGAGCTTTGCTATATACGAATCAATCTCAGTGAATTTCTCTTTGGTTTCTTTATTAACAGAATATTGATTATCATATCTAGGGTTTTATTTTTTAGGGTTTGGGGGTTTCTCTGTTGCTCCTGCAATTTTCATTAGTGAATCTCAAGCAGCTTCGGGAAGGTTTTAATGAGCGATGGGGAGATTAGATTGTATTTAATTGGAGAAAAAACTCGAGCATCAAATATTATTACCCATCTTAATTTTGTAAAATTCAAAATTATTAGACTTCAAAATATTGTCAAGTAGCTTGCCTTATTCATACCCTATATTTATGCAGAGGAAGCATATTTCTTTCCTTTTGTTTCATTTCAAAATTTTGGGATTTTTTATTTTGTATGTTTCTCTTCATTTTGCTTAGGTCCATAGCTTGTATTATGTAATTTTGTTTCCATTAATAATTTGGTTTTTGGTTCGTAACAAGTTACATCAATATAATATTCATATTTATTCACAAGTCCTTCCACGAAAATAGGACATTAAAGTGAATATACAAACTATTAATATTTTGTTCATGAGTTCTTCCATGAAAGTAGGACATTAAAATGAATCTATAAACTAACAGAATGAAAACTCGTAACGAATTTATAACTAGAATCAATCGAATTATTTAATTTCATTTCTTTAAACTTCCTCGAAATTTAGGGATAACACATTTGAAATTCAAAGACTAGTTTGCTTGAATACATTGTATCTATACAAGAGGTGAGAGCTTCATTAATATTAGTAAAGCGTGCTCAATGTGTGTGTATAATTATATACAAATGGATTAATAATACACTTAAAACATAAATTCTTTATAGTTTATAGAATAAAAATAATATAATAGTTAAAATTGAGGGAATAAGATGAAACAAATGAAAATTGAAGGAAAAATTTTAAATATATATATAAATAAAATAAGGTTACTGTAGTAATTTAATATTACATAACTAAAAGTAGGTCGGCATATAAATAGCATCCAAAATAATTAATAGTGCATTAATAATTATATTCCAAGTTATTTGGCCTTTTTAATTAAGGGTAGTGATGTAAAATTACTAATTAATAGTAATATTGTAAATTCACAATAAGCAATTAAATTAGCCCAAAATTCTTGATAGCATAATATAGATAAGAATGAAACTTATTAGTTCTCTTTGAAACTATCAAATATATAAATTTTATTGTGATAATTTGTAATATGCAAAGACTTATTCAAAATTTTATTTTTATTTTTATATACTACCAAGTAATTTTTATAAATAGAGCCAAAATTTTGGATAGTTTCAAAATTTTTATTAAAAATTTCAGAATTTAAAATTTTACTATATATAGATTTCAAAATCAGAATTTAATATCTTACATATACACAAATGAAATTTAATATATATGATAATTACTATAAACGAGCATATTATTACTAATGTTTAAATGTATTGTTAATTAGTATATGTACAATATATGCTACCAATAATAGCAAATTATTAATCTAGAAACTTGGGAGTTGGTGAGCATTCAAATAGAGAAAAATGAGCTCGAGCAATTTTGAGTTTAAGTCGAACTCCAATTCAACTAATTCATGAGAATTCAATAATACTAACATGAGTATTTATGTGATGACCAATATATTAGAAACAACATACAACTTGAGAATAGTGGAGAATGTGTTTGATAATATAATTAAGAGTAATTTGGAGGCACGTGACTACCCCGTGTGGATTTTTTCTGTAAATGATTGAATCTACAACCACCCGAAATTTATTATGTGTTTCCAAAGGGACAGAATCCAAAATCTTTTCAACAAGGTTTGGGTTTGAAGACTATATAAGTGTGTGCGTTGTGGAGGCGTGTGTGTTGAAAGTAAATATGAGTTGGAAAAAATATCAATTATCTCACGACGGTAGAGAAAAGTGACTTGTATAAAAATAAATACTTAATCCACAATTTATAGCTTAAAAATATAGTGTCGAACTCACTTATATACATATGTATGTGCAAGCTCGTGAATAATCTTCTACGATTTTGTTGAGCTTCGTTCTAAGTCCAATAAGTGTAATCACGAGTGATGTTTCTTATTTGATTGGACTTATGAACCTCACCCTATAAAGTTCAATTAGAATTTAAAATTAGAACTGCCACACACTCAACAGCGTTAGTGTGAAAAAAACCACACACGATTTATGTGAATTGTTTATCTTCTTTGAAGTTATAAAAAATGGAATTTGTATGAAAAAAAATTTAAAAATTTAATTAAAAATGTTAATTTCATAAGTTGTGGACTTCAGACTGGACCTATTTAGCGGGACAAAAAGTGCAGTTTTCTTTTCATCCAAACGACTGAGATGAAATGGCCACGTGCAGGGCACGTGTTTCTATTTATTCGATTTTGAGGGAAAAAGAGACAAAAAATCGAAAAGAATTTTGAAAATTCAAGAAAAATTCCATTCCGATCCCATGAACTAGAGGATTCTTGTAGTGTGCAGATTTATTGGTAAAAATGAAATGACAATTTTTGCACACTATTTAATAACAAATTTTAGCAAATATAAACATTGCTCAAAATTGTGAATAAATATTATTTGTAGTTTCTGCTAATATATTTCTTGAGTTAATATATTATTCTATTGAAATTATCATCTAATGATATCTATTTATCTTTTGATTTCTAATATACTAAATGAAGCATTTTTATTAGAAATAAAAAATAATAGGGAAAATTGTACTGGAAACACAGTATACTACATCTGTAATATCACATTCTTCCGTTCATTACCCTTTTTTTTTTTGGGCATATCTTTCGTTCACAATTTCTTATAGCATCCCAAGATAAATATGGAAAAAAATATATTAATGGAGATTTATCTTGGGTTTTGTACACATAATGTTTATCTATTGCATAATAACGTAGCATTAAATAAAATTAAGAAATCGCATTTCTGATGATTGTTTAAATTTAACTAATCTACACTCTTTCCATAATGCGACTCCTTTTGGTCTCATAATATATTCATTGGAATGGCATTCACATTTATTTAAATATATTATGTTCTTTGAATTTTCATATTTCCCCATGAACTTTCATTTCCTATACTTTCTTTTAACTCTTCATTCTTTCAACTAATTTAATTTATACGTTTCCATCTCCTAATTTTACTATATTTTAAATTTTATTTTATTTTTTAATCTATAAAATTTTTAATATAATAAAATAATTTTAAAAAGCATTATGAATTGATATTTAAAATATTTTTAAAATATTTATGCCCCACATCGAGTGGGCAACAAAATGCACTTTTATTGACTTTTTTCTTTGGAAAAAACAATGTTTGAAACTATACTAACATTGGACACCCACATTTTTATTATTGAGTAGAAATAAAACTCAATAAAGAAGTGAGAAATAGACTTAGTTTGAATCGTTTGTTTGTGAATTGTCTTGATGTGGTGAATGGAATAATTGATTATTTCTATTAAAAAAATATTGGCTCGAATTGGGATTGAACTTAGGCTTGTATATAAACAAAGTGTTATCCATGCATGAAAAAGATATAAACATTAATAAGCACTGTTGCTTTTTTTTTTTTTTTCTTATTATAATTCCTTTGCACTTTCACCGTCCTTGATTCTTGCAATTTAGAGAAGAAAAGCAAAAAAGCTAAGAAAATATACGAGATTATTTAGCTAATAAAGAAAATCCCAAAAGAAAAATTAGGAAAAAAAATTGTTGTATAACGAGGGAAAATTCATTTTCCTTTTTGTTGAGGAAAATGGAATGAATTATTTTAACTTTTATTGCTCCTTCAAAAAATTCACCACTTATATTGCTTTTTATCAATTTCTTCATTATTTTTCTCAAATTATAAGAAAAAATTAATTTAAATTTTGTTAATTTTATTTCTTTTATTTTTATTTTTTTATTAAAATCTTTTCAACCAAACAATATATGAAATTTTAAATTTCTTTAATTTTTTTTCCCTTTCTCTGTCTTTTTCCTTTACTCTCTAAATTCCCAAAGCCAAACATAGTGTTAACTTTCTCCTTTCATTTCCAAAATTGGCGACATATACATACATATATCTATACTATATATTAAGGATATAGAAACCATTTTGGTTGCGCCATATTGATTTACTATATTACGCTTGTTTATTCATATAGTTTCTTTTCTACTTTTTTCCCCTCAATTTTTACTTATTTCATTCTTATCTTACGTTTAAGTTTTTGTATTTTTATATCCTTTCTCAAATTTCATTTACGATATTTATCCTTTTTTAAAGGTTCTTTCTTTTCCTTTTATTTCATTAATGATATATGAAATTTATATTTAATAATACTATTAATGCACTTGTATAATTATACACACGCATCGACTGTCTCCCAATTATATTAAACCCTTTGTTTATTTGGAAGTTTGAGGAAAGATTATGACTTCGTTTACAGAATTTCCTCCCACCCTTAGATCTTTATCATAGTTTTAACAATTCTTGAACACCAACTGCAAATAATATTGGATTCCGATAATCACTGAATTTAACCCTCTGCTTTCAATTTGTTGGGGCATGAGTGAAAATTTTAGTTGACACTTGACTTATCTGATCCATGGATGTCAATTAAGAAAAGTTACTCAACTTATACTCAATTAATTTCAAGAAACCTAATTATGTTCGAATTCGAAATCAAGTAATTTTTTGAATTTAATCTGATTACTTAACTCTAATTCTACTTTGATTCTAAGTTTTCAAACTTGAGACGAGTATTGTTTGAGTAATTATCATGGTCAAGGAATTACTTACCGTGAAACATGAAAATCATTCACCTTCCTGAGCTATGAACTTGAATTCACAGCACCCTCTTGAGAGTATGAGCGGATAGTTTCATGGATGTGATAGCCCCTACTACCAAATCACAAACCACGCCTAGAGGAGTCAAGAGAATAAAGAACTGTAGGATCAATTTGGATTTAAACCCGTCGATGGCTATCAATTCATGCGAAAAAATTAAAAAAAGAATCGTACTTTATTTAAACGGGGCGGCCATTTGTAAATATTCCTTTTATTTGTTTACTCAAATTTGCCATTCCTTCGACTTTGAATGCATTAAACTATGGCAACAAGTAGGAAGTTGTAAGAAAACTTCCCTTTGCTTAAAGATGTGAGAAGAGAGGTATTCTTATATTGTACATAACTTCCTCTCTACATTTGACTCGGAGTGATATTCTGTCGCCATCTTGATGTCCCGGGAAAAGTGACGAGGAAAAAACTATGCCAGGTTGTGAGAGTACTTAATGCTCTACTTCATTCCCATTTTGATTGTTGATACAATAGAACAAGTTTGACCTCAATTGCCAGCAAAGATCCAGAGTGAAAAAGATTCTTTGAACTTCAGCGGTCTCAGATCACAGAAAATTCCCAGCTTCAGCTGCATACAGGTCAGAATTGTCACTACCACTACCTTTCCATATCCCAAAATTCATCACACATCTCGGGCTCTCATTCTTGAAGCTTTATTCCCATATAGATTGAATCTTTGCAGCCCTTTTTGACTCTTGCTATAGGTGATTTACCTCTTTAACAGTTTCTAAATTTAGCAGAAGTTATATGGGTAAAGGAGGAGGGTGTGTGCCCAGTAAAAGCAAGGCACTGGTGATAGCTGGTCATGGTGCACCCCCTCCCCTGAGTAAGAAATCAATCTCAACTGAGGGTCAGAGTCCCAACAGAAGCGATATCAGAAACTTTGTTCAGGATGGGGCTTTGCAAAGTGCCCACAAAAAGCTGAGAATCTTCATTGTGTTCTATTCAGTGTACGGACATGTGGAAGCCCTGGCAAGGAAGATCAAGAAAGGGGTGGATGGGGTTGAGGGTGTTGAGGGGGTCTTGTATAGGGTTCCGGAGACCTTGGCACCGGAGGTTTCAAAGCAAATGAAGGCACCTCCTGAAGATGATGAGATCCCAGTTGTATCAGTGGAGGAATTAGTGAAAGCAGATGGGTTCTTGTTTGGTATTCCCACAAGGTTTGGATGCGTGGCTGCACAGATGCAGGCATTTTTTGATTCCACAGGGGCCTTGTGGAAGGAGCAGAAGCTTGCTGGTGTTCCGGCGGGGTTCTTTGTCAGCACTGGGACACAAGGAGGCGGCCAGGAAACCACTGCGTAAGAGACTACCAATCAAATCTCCATCTTTATAAAATGATCATCATAACATGGTTAAAACTTGGTAGTGATTGCATAGGCATCCCTTCAATTACTTCTAAATTGAGAATCATGCAGGAATCATGTCATCAAATTGAGGTTTTCCCGTGCTGTCTTAACTTCTAATACAATAACTATCTCCGTGTCCGTTAAAAGATGCAAAGTTCTCGGAAAGATAACAAAACAAGAGTAAGCTACAGTAATAAGAAACTGACAAGGTAGAGTTCAAGACGGTTGTCCCAACAAAATGCCTTCCCATCTAGCTTACCCCCAATTCCAGTCAAGACATCTGTTAGTGATTGCCCAGAATCATGCTTCACTTATCTGTTGCAGTTGGACAGCCATCACCCAATTAGCTCACCACGGCATGCTCTACATTCCAATTGGATACACATTTGGTGCCGGAATGTTTGGATCTGATTCTCCAAGAGGGGGTTCACCTTATGGAGCTGGAGTTTTCTCAGGGGATGGCACAAGGAAGCCAAGTGAGATTGAACTTGCTATTGGTGAGCACCAAGGCAAGTACATGGCCTGGATGGTCAAGAGACTAGCACAGCCTTATTCTTCTGCTCCAGAGCAATAATACAACAGCTGGCTTTTGGAATGGCCAACCCAGGATTACGAGTTTTCATTACTCTCTCCTGCATGCATCTCATGACTTGATACAGAAATATTATGGTTTTTGGTCGTGTATCTTATTGCATTTTAAGTCTATTTGTATGTGACCGGTTGTCCTTTAGAATTGATCATTCTTAATTTACACTTCTTGATGACCATCATTTTGAATTTGAATATGTTTTTGGTAAGGAATGTGGAATAAAGTAGTCAAAGTAATTACTATGACTTTAGTTAAATATGGCCAATATAGGTGTTGATAAACTCCTTATCCAATTTTAATTAAACTTAAAAATATTTAGATATATGTTTGTATGTATATATATATTTTAACTCAATCTTACATTTTTTTTGACTCAGATTTAATATTTATCAAGCTCATTTTTTTAGCTCAATGTTGCATCTTGACTTAAACTTAATATCAAGCGCTTGAGTAGATTGAAAAAAAGCAAAAGCAAACAAAGCAAGAAAAAAATATTATCAATACTTAAAAACGAAAAAGAAGAAGGCAGCAAACAACAAACAAAATTATAATATTCATGATACTTCTGTAATTGGGTTTTTCTTAAAAAAAGCAAATAAAATAAGTACCTAAAATAGACAATGCAGGGTAAAATTTGAAGTGAGAAAGGGCCAAACAAACAACTAAAAAATAAAGTAAGTCCGTCGAAGCAAACTTGAAGGAAAACAAGAAATGATTAGAGTGCCTTCTTTACCAAACAAATCGTTAGAAACAAACATATCAATAGGAAAAAGAACAATGTATGGTAAAGCTACTATTAAACGCCGTCTTACGACAAGAGAAGGGCGTTATCAGCGAAACCTCCACAAGTTGTTTTGCGCCTCCCATGAATCAGATAAGAACCCTTTCCAGCTTATCTGGGATTATGAAGGCACCTATTCGTTTACAAATCGAAGCATCAACTAATGGAGTCATATCTAGAAAGGCCGAATCCTCAATTACAAGAAATGTTGTCACAGAAAAAAAAATAAAAAAAAAAAAAGTCACGGCGGATGACGGCCGCGAGAATCACCTCACATCGTAAGGCGACGGTGCTGGCCACCGCTTCTACCCTAAAATCACTGATAATATTTATAGTGGGGAGCGACGGAACCCGGAGGTGTCACCTGGAAAACCCTAATTAATAGAGCATGAATATGTTCGCGCATCACAATTATGCGCTTATCTTTGGGCCCAACATCTAAATGGGGTAAAAGCCCATATTATGACTAAGAAACTAGTAACATGTTGGAGCGGGCTTTGTCCAAATAAGTCGAGTTATAATTTATAAAAGCCCAAGATCTGAGCTGACTTTTGATAGTATATACACACACATTGAGTACCACTTAAATATGTACATTATCAGGTGATCTTATTGCACAACCTAATTTATACCTAATTAATAATTAGAGATTACGTAGATTGCCAAATATGCAACACACGTCGAACAATATTTATGCCTAGTTTTCTACAAACACGAGGTATTAGATCTCCAAAAATAGATACATCAGTTGCTGCAAAATTAACAGGAGACTGCTTCTATAGCCAAGGTATACGTAGAGACTCCAGCAGTCACCAGAAAACTAAAACCAAACAAGAAACAGTACCTAAAAACAACTGACCAAAAGAAGACACACAAACGACACAATAATATGCAAAATAATTAGCAAATCTAGGCTGGCATAACATAATTAATTTAATTCGGACAGTGGGCGGTTGAATTAGGGTCACATATAGAAGGCAGCTCCATGGCCCTCGTAGAGTTGATCCCCAGAAGAGGCAAGAACTTGCTATCCCTGAACGTGCAGAAGCACGTCAAGTTGGCATGTTTCAGCGCGGCGCAACAGGTGTCGCTAGGCGGCTGTGGGGCGGCGCTGCCCGTGGCCACCGCCGGCTTGCACTCGAGCAGCTCAGCTTGGCTCATCCCGCACAGGCCGTCGTCGTCGCTCATCCCGGAAATGGCTGCCAATAACACCACTAATGCAGCAAAGGCTATCCTAGTGACAATTTTTGAATAAGCCTTCATGATCTTTGCTAGCTAATGTAGCTACGTACCCTTGGCTTTATTCTTAGTGTTACTGCCCTTTCTTCCATGGATATGGGCTTTTTATAGAAGAAACTTTAAAAAATATATGTGCTGTGGTGATTATATTTTTTAAATTTTATTTTATTTTCTTTTACTTTTTACTCAATTTAAAAATATATATATATATATATATATATGTAAAAAAACATACACTTAAAAGTAAAAATAAACATTGATGTTTCATGTAATTGTAAATGTGGGGTAAGTAGGGATAGGTTTGTTGTCAATGGATCATTCTTTTGTTTTTAAAGGCTTTTAAAGGCAAAGAATGGGTGCTTTTCTGCTTAGGATGTAATGGCTATGTTTGTTTTAATATATAAAAACGTTTTCGATCGTTACACATTTTAAATTTTACTTCTTTCTTTTTTATTTTTACATAATTAAAATAAAAATATTTAAAAACACACGACAAAATTTAAAACGAACATAGCCAATACATTTGTAGTGTATGCCACATAATTTTTAGGTTAAATGCAGAGGCTTTGTTTGGTTAAAAATATGGCTACATTTGCATTTCATCAAAATTTATATTCTTAAATATGTTGCTTAATAAAATAATCTATTTTGGTCTCTTTCTTTTTTTCTTTTACACTGTTTTTAAATTTTCAAATGAATTCTCCTCCTACCATAATTTGCATCCAAACAAAGCCACAAAGTATTTGTCTGGTAATAATTTGTGTAGTTGGAGATTCATAGGCTATGTTTGGATGCTAATTTTTCAATATTTTCGTCTCATCGAAACAAACACTTTAAAATGTACTATCTATTTACACTATTTTAAAAAATCCTCGGCAACTTTACTAGTTCAACATAATTTGCATTCACACCAAATTAACCACAATGATTAGGGTTTGTTAAGACAACTTATGTCGATTTCAACTTTTCTAGGGTCTGATCTGCAAACTGTGAACCACTAGATTTGCATCAAGATGTGGAAGAAATTGATCTCGTGAGTGATGATGACGACAGAAAAAGTTGGCAGAACTTTGGCTGCATGCATCACGGGCTGGCTTTTAAGTCTCATAATTGGGGTTCATGGATGTGATGCGACCCTCATGCTCTAACTTATTACATCGTGAATCATGTAAACTTAAAAGGAATGTTTGAGCATTGAAATTTTTACCATGTTACGGATGTTCCCCATTTATAAAAAGTTTGGCAATGCTTGTATTGCATCCATTTTCGTCCTATTCAAATTTATATGATTCTGACTGGAATATGAATTAATAAATTTAAATTTAAATTTAAATTTTACATTCAATTATTTCCTTTATATATATATATATATATATATATGTATACAAGTGCACGTGCACGTGCACAAATATTCAAGATTGGTCTTTACGTCTATTCAACGTCAAAATAATATTTATATATACGCATGTACACTCATGTTCATATCTATTTATTTATAAATTGAAATTAATTATTATTTTACATACTATTATATAATTCATTCATTATTATATATTATATAAATACAATTATATATATTAACAAATCAAAATATGCATGACTAAATGAAATTAATATAATTAATTGGGTGATTCACAGGCATGATTTAGTTGAAATCATCAAATAGCGAAGCTTGCCAAGAACGCGTTAAAGGCTATGTTTGGATTGAATTTAGAGAGGATAAATATTTAACACGAAAATTTAAAAATAATATAAAAATGTGAGAAAGGAAGAGATAAAATTGATAATGTTTGTTTTGATTCCACTCACTCAAAAATGTATATTATAATTAATATACTTTTTAAATTTTGACTATTTTTTCTCTTATTTTTATATAATTTTTAATAAAAATATATATTTAAAAATAAGAATAAATATTATTAATATTTTGAGGTATATTATGTTTATAAAAAATGATTTGAATTGCCCGAAAATTGAATCCGGAAGAGATTGCGAAACATGTGATTATGAGAATCTAATGACGTAATGTGAAGAAGATCGTTTTGAGGGGAAAACGAGTAACGCTTTGACACGTATCGCATCTGGTGACCTGTCATTTCGAGGGCAAAGCATGCTGTGATTTTGGCTCCTTTCTTAATTCTTATAACGACTTCCATTTTTTATTTTTGTTCCCAATTTTATGGTTTATTCCCTCGTCCATTAAAAGAACAAACGCCCTCCAACGTAATGAAAATAACGAAATCGCCATTCCTTAGCTGCGTAGAAAACCCGACCCCAACCGACAATGGCTCAAAATTTGTCCCTCTTAATTTTTTAAAACTTGAAATGAAATCAAAATTTAATTTAAATATATATATATATATATTAAATTTAAAAAATTATTTAAGTTTGAATTCAAACTCAATTACATTCAAAAACATTATCAAATTTAATTGAGTTGAGTTGAACAGTTTATCTTATTAACAACTATTAAATAGATAATCCATCAATAAAATAGATTGGATTTAATTAAAAAAAAAGTGATATTAAGAGATCATTTTATTTAAAAAAAATCAATTAAAATCACAAAGGTCATGGTTTATTAAAATCAGGCGCTTCAAATTAGCAAATATATATATATATATATATATAGCAATTATTTTTCATCTTTTTAATATCATTTTCTACTTTTCACTCAATCATTGATATATTTTTTCTTCTTATAAAATTTTTTATGAATCAAATGAATTGTTTTTTAAAACATCATATGATCTTTGACTTGAACACACATATATAATAGATATGAACCTTATTAAACTTAAACTATATTTAGGTTTAAAATTTTGATAAGATGTTATTTTGTTGTGACTTTTTATATTTCAATTTACTTGATTAGAATTTATTTTATTCATTTATGTGGCGTTTTTATTACATTAGTGTGTTGTGTTTAACTATAAAAAATAAAATTAAATCCAAGCATTTTTTAATTTCTTATTATTTTATAAAATTATAGTGTATAAATTAATAATTGTAATATAACTATGAGATGAACAATTCGACCTAGTTGAACAAACTATTTAATCAATGGCCCTTAAACCAACAAATTTTTTGATTTGACAATGGTTTTAAATCATTGATTATAAGTAGTTGGCTGATTTGCTTTCTTTACCATCTCCGCAAGCATTGATGCCAATTGATAGACTAATTTTGCGAGGAGAAAAAAGACCATTCATTTTCATGATTAAATTGTTTTTTATTACAGCATATACTTTAGCCAAATGACTAATTCGTTTGTATTAGTTTTAAAAATTAGTGTGGTGTTCTATACGGGTGATCATTAAGTTACTGAATATTAAATTGAACCAAAATTTTTTTACGAAAAAGTTTGGTTATTTTAGTTACTTTTATTAAAAAACGAAAAAAGAAAACAAATAAAAATCAAAGTATAAAAAATAAAAAAAAATGACAATAATAATAGAGGAATAAAAATAAAAAAAATAACAATCTTAACTAAAAATGACAATATTTGTAGAGAAATAAAAATAAAAATACAAATTGCTATTTGATTTGATATATATCAAATTTATACACAAAAATCAAACCAAAAATCTTGAATTTTAAAAATAATTATCATATCAAATACTGAACTAAGTATATACTAAAATTTTACTTAGAATCGATCAGATTGGTATGTTGAATTATGCACTGCCTGTTGTTCTCATTGGAAATGTCTCCCCAATTGATAAAGATGAACTAAATGGGATTGGACAGTGAAGAAATTTGATTTTGTTTTCTTCTTTAAACACGAATAACCAACCATAATAATAACTTTTGCCCTTATTGCACAAGAATCTATCATTTATGAATTACATTATTTCTAAATGCCATGTTTGCAACGCAAATTTTACTCTCTCAATTTTTTCTTCGAAATTTATCCAACCAAACATATTACTCAACAAACTTTGATTTAAATTTAAATTCAATTTTTTTTCATGTATGACTAATTAATTATTTTTCAATTATTATATTTATTTACAATTAAATTAATAACTATATACACACATATACATGTACTCACTTATATATATATATATATATATATTTATTTATTTATACTCTATAAATTAATCGTTATCTTTATAACTATCACATCATCTAATTATTTCTACATATTCTATACATATATTTAAATAAATTAAATTTTCAATATATCAAAATTTTACAACCAAAAGTATCACTCATCCTAACACAACTCACACTAAACATCTCATTTAACAAAATCCCTCTCCCAAACACAGTGAAAGTCATTTTCTTGCATGGCTTCATAACAATATAAAAATCCCATTTGGATATATTATTGAACAAATTGTATTAACAAGATCTTGCTACCTGGCCACATCAAGTATACAAATATAAGTTTTTGTTAAGGTGCGTGTAAGAACTATATTGTAAATAAAAACGTATCTTAATGTTTATTATTATAGGAATTTTCATTAAAGAAATCACAAACACTAAGCATTTTCTTCATTCATTAATAAAACGTGGTTGGACATTGGCTTTCTTTTAATTTTCTCCTTTCAGTTTTAGGGATCACTTTCTGTACCGGATTAACAGATGTAAGATCCTTATATGTTATTTTAATAAATTTCCTACAATAACTCATTAAAAAAATTAGATTTAAGTATTTTTTATGGCTAAACTATTAAACGCTTTATATTGACATTTTTATTATTATTTAAAGTATTAAGATCAAAATACCACTTTTATTTATCTTTTACATTTTTATCCCATTTTTTATCCTCCAATTAAATTTTATTTAATTTATTTTTTCGTATTTATTTTTTTTTCTCTTAAATGTTTCTCTTTTCCTATTATTTAAATAATTTTTGATACATTTTAATTTATATTTTAGTGTCAATAATAACATCTAGAATTTCATTATATTTAAATAGACGAATTTTCTCAAATGATAAATTATTCATAAAACACGAATGCGTATGATTCAAAATATTTATATAAGAAATGTACAGTTTTATTTATATACATAATAAATTATATTTTTTAATTTTATATATATTCATTGAACGCGCACGAGCTGTTAGTTATAATTAAAAGAGTGGCAAACATGAAGAGGGAAAATACCAAACAAACGAACAGAAAGAAAAAAAGGATGAAAGAAATAGGAAAGAAATGGTTTTTGGTTTATAAAGAGTCAAAACAATCATACACTGATTAAATTAAACAGAAATGGTGATTTGGTTATCAACACCAAACAGGCTCAATTAAGTCTCCTAGATACATGTTGTAATTAAAAAAACAAAAAACTATTATTATGATTTACAATGAAATATATAGGTTATGTTTGATTGGAGTTTTTGTCCAGGGTGAAAATAAAGGAAACTTTGTTGCGAGTTAACAAAATATTTATTTGTAAAATTTTGATAAGGTGAATGTTATTGCTACTTGTGAGAATATCAGTGTCACATGTGCAACAATGAATGAGTTGTCATTATTCTTAACATAACTTTTAACGTGGCGTTTACATGTTAGATTGATTTCTTATATAAATTATGGATTTTTGTTGACTTGTTCTGACCCATGTTGTAACATGATTTGCAACAAAATTTGTCAGATTTGTTGAGGTGATTCAATTGGATTTATTCCTTCCTATATACGATTATGTACTGTGGACTTAACTAATTTAAATTGATCTAATGAGATTATAATAGACTGAATTCGGTATGGTTAATTTACCTTATCCATAAAAATATAGGAGAATTTTAAGCTATGTTTGGGAGGGGGGTTTTGTTGGAAGATGATGTTTAGTGAAAGTTGTGTTTGAATGGATAGTTTTAATGTGATGAATAATATAATTTTATTTGAATTTGTATATTTTAATATGTATGATATATATTATAATAATTAAATGATGTGATAATATATATGAATGATAAGTAATTTTTAAGGGACAAGTACATATAAATGCAAGAGAAAGTATGTATATATATGTAGTAATTTCATTGTGAATACGAGTAATAATAAAAAAAAATAGTTAGATATATATATGAGGAAGGAAAAGTTTGAATTTGAATTTATGAGAAAATTTTATAGTGTAAGATGTTTGGTTGTATGATGTTAGATGAGATGGGAAAAATATTGAAACATGGGTAAAAAACATAACCTTATAGTTAATCATGTCTTAACTTACTCATATTTAAACCAATCTGGCTATACAAGGTATGGTATGTGGAGGATTTTTAGATCATTTCAATTAGGGAAGGTTGTTGAGTTGTTGAGAATAAGAAATCTCGAAAGTGTTGCAACCGATGTTCTAATATAGAAAAGTAACATTTTCGGTAT